>KN726715.1:0-14698 GCA_000816745.1 Ancylostoma duodenale
GGAAAACGGAAAGCGTAAAACGGAAAACGGAAACTTCCGTATACCCCTGATCGTGAACCAATCGATCTGATTTTTCCTCCATTAGATTCAGGATGTAAAATAGCCTCTAGAGGCCTACTCCCCATTAGCATCATCAGTGTATAAGATTTTTATAAAGAAGAATAGGAAAATCAGTGTTTCAAAATTATAGGGACACTTGGACTTGATTAAACGATTTACACAGAAGGCGGGAACTAACAGTGCAATTGTTACCAGTGAGTTGTTCCCCATTTAGTGCTAATCCAAACACCCTATTCTCCGGACTGGTGATGGGGTTCCAGATGAGGTTCGGCACATGATTGATCTTAGCTTCTTGAACCATCCTTTTAAAATTTTCAGCATAAAAATTCTAGTTGCATTGAGCATGTCTCCATCTAGAATTTGTGCTAGGAACATTTTCCGCTATAGACGAGTGTTCAGAAGCATTTTTCAGGTGTGACAGGTACAAGACTGCTTTCGAAAAAATTTTTACTACTTAAATAATCGATGTAGTTGTAGTTGGTTGTAAGGATGTATGTCGTAGTTACGTTATGATGTAAAAAAAGGTATCAATAGTTCGAACAACACTTTCCCACCAACCTAGTACCATCTATAGCCACAGCGGTAATTCGTCCCCCAGTTTGAGGATAGAGTGAAAAAATTGTCGTGAAAATTCACACAAATTTCAGTATTTTCGTAGACAGGGAAAAAAGGATGAAACATCCAAAGAAAACCTACATGAATCTTGCGACTGCTTTCATCGATGGAGCGGAGCAAGTCCTGATTCTTAACATCCTCACCAGTTGAAGTTTTCCAGGAATTCCTGCATAGAGGTAAGCAAAACTTCAAGAATGACTAAAAAAATAGAACCAGTTACCGCTTCCATGTGTCCATATAACTATCCATTGATTTCATTAGTAGCTGTGAATCAGTGCGGACGATTATGCATTTCATTTGCTTACCAATCGCCTAAATGGAAAACTACTACAAAATGTTGCAGAAACTGGAACCCCGTGTACGTCACAATAACGCTATTGACAATTTCGATGTCAGCTACTACTAGCAATAGCACCCAAGAGATCAGCAGAGTATGTTGGGGGAAATAAGGTACGAGAAAAAAAAAACAACTCGGAAAATTCACACTCCATTTGCATACAGAAGACTCTGAATCTGATTGTTACATACAGAAAAGGTTTCGAATTTTATTGCTCCCGCGCTGTAACTGTGTTACGTTCCCAAACAACCTGACAGTAAAATGTTGTTAAGGAAGGGTACGACCACTCAAGAAAGTAAACGCAAAATAAACCAATGTTCAAAACTTCTCCAAACACTACCTGTTTCAGTGCCACATCCACTGCCTCCAACTCTCCTCTGTTATTAGTTGCAGGGCCATGTACAGGACCAAATCTGTTGTCCGCGTGACCACTTCCCCAGTATACCCCATAACCAGCCTACAATCTAATGGCATATAATAACACAGTACTACAAATACAAACAAAAAAGAAAGGGAACAGAAGACCAATAATCCTCCAAGTTTATCCACAACGGTTTTTGCACAACTTAGTTATTCATAGAGAACTAGCCGTACGCATGTGACAGCCGGTGCTCGGTTAGGCTAACTAATTGAATTCTCACAATCGACAGTCACCGGTTACAATCGCCTTAGAAATCGGAGTCACTGACAGCTGACGACCTTATTAAACAACTTGGGATCCCGCCCTAACATTGTCTACCATAACTGCATAGGGAACAGCACATGAGATACTGATTTAGCAACATGTCCATTTGGGGCACACAAATGTACTGGGTAAAATCGAAGTCTCTGAGAAGTGTTTCCTCTAAAAATACATGGTGTGAGAGAGGAAAAATTACCCTCAATGACCCACTCCCCCTCCCCTTCAAAAAAGGGTGACACAGAAACATATGAGTAGTAGATTAACACCTTGGCGGCTTTGCGTCCATTGCCGCTACATGCACCATCGGTATAAACAACAGGAGCATCTTTCCATATTGCCAGATCGCTGCAAATGATAGAAATTCACATAAACGCCTGGTAAGGCAGAAGAAAATTTAACGAATCATCTGAAGACGTCCAGGCTCAAAAATTAATGAACATGGAACTTATATAAAAGCATTGCTCCTCTTTGATATGAATGGCGAATGAATGCTGTCATAACGATAGAGCACAAACTTACCAATCCTTCAACCTTTTAGGAGGCACATAGTCAGCACCTGAAACTGCCACGGCACCTTTCCGCTTCCGAGAGACGATACTGCTCTGCAACACTTTGTAATTAGCAGCGGAGAAGAGTATGTAAATGCAAAAGAATAGGCAAAGAACAGGAACCAATTAGAATAAATTTCTCAACATCTGGATGAATAGGCATCTTCTCAGAGAGGGAGGTAGTAGGCATTGCCGAAAATTTGAAAAAGCTAATTCTTCAGATCTGTCTCATGTGTGGACCTTGAGGATGGAATATTCCTGCACGTGCACCTTTGAAGGTTCTTTTCACTAACCTGTGCTAAGTCACTTCCTCCAGTAGGTGGCCTCGAACTGACTGCAGCTCTACCTAAAAAGTTGTTTGAGTGGTAGTAAGTCTGACATGAATCTATGAAAATATAAGAAATTCTATGAACTATTCACTATTTGGAGCATCTTTATCATTGTTTACGACATACTGACCGAAAACAAAAATGAGAAAATTGAAAGGACAGCGAAAGAGATATGCTTACGCCCTAACTGATAGTTGGCGATGAATTCCTGAGCTTCTCTTTCAGTACCGAATTTCTTATATCTAAACAAGGAAATCCGAATGCCAGGAAATCAGCAGATAGAAATCAGAGCATCAAAAAGCTGGACTATGACAATCTGCGATAAAGAACAGGAAGCACCTTGCCTGAGGAAATCCGTTAACTTCCGCGCGACATTGATCCCACGTAGTATAGACGCCGACGTTCCTACCGTTAGCAACCGCATAGAAGCCGCCTTTCGCCATAGAACTCAACAGTGCCCCATACAGTAGCTTGGAGACGTACCTCAATCTTCATATACTTGAAAACAAGTTGCTATAAATTGGATGCAAAGAATGGAACATCCTTGCGAAATGCAAACATTTTGGGCTTAAAGAAACTCAGCATAACATGTATTAATATGAAAGGTATCACCAGTCATGAAGACATAACGAAAAAAAGGCAAGATATTCATTTGAAGCCATAAATATCAATAATTAGCGCCTAATAAGGAGGCAGTATGAGGTATTCAAGCTGTACTACGAAGCATAACACCGGAACAAGGGGGAAAGAGCTGTTCTAGGAGTACAACGTAACTAGCAAAAAGTGAGAAAGAAAAGCTGTTGTGAACACTTTTACTTCTTCGGTTTCTTCGCAGCTTCTGCATCATCAGCACTGCTTGAAGTTTCAGCCGGTCGTTTACGATCTGCCATAGCTTCTTCTGAAACTGTTACGTACACCCAGTGAATTCAAATGATGGTTCTGGAACAAACCTATCTGCTTCAGCGTCTTGCCTTCAGCAAACATCTTTGCTTCTTCTTCGTTGTCGAACTTCTTGAACTTAGCACCTTTAAATCCTGTTGTTTGTTTCTTGCATTCGTCCCATGATGTGAACCTGAATACAAGTACCACATCTGGTCCATTAGTTTTTGGGTGGCTATCTCCAAAACGCTCAACTTCCGCCCATATCGTTACCATTGACGGCGTATCATATTCAACTATCAACTCTAGCTATCAATAACATCTCTATCCATGACAGGATTACTAGAGATAACGAGATGGACGGAGGGTGAGCGTTGCGGAAGAGCGCCACCCCAAAACTAGTAGACTGTAAGCAGTGAGGCCTAACATTCGTCTTATGTAAGGAACATGAAACAGAGGTGGTAGTGTGGGAAAATTCTCAAAATTCATTGAAACATATGTAAGGTGTGTGGGGCATCTCCCTATGTTGGGCGTATGCCAGGAAAAACTCGTCGTCTTCAAATTAAGAGTCATATCCCAGTTGGAGCTGTCACAGACATCTGGGACCTTTCCCTTGCTAGAAAATTTCCTGCTCGCTTCTATTTTTATTGAAGTTATTAAAGTATAAACATTGTAGACATTATTTTGGGATCCTCTGTATTTAAAAATAATGGGATAACGAACTAACACTCCGGTTGTATGGCCTCTAGCTACGGCATAATACGTCGTAGGCTTGTCCTGCTTGTCCTCCTTTGAAGCCTTCTTTTTGGTGGCTTCTTCGTTTGGTTTCTCCTTCTCCTGTTCACTCTCTTCTGGAAACAAAGTTTAAAGGTTAATTTTTGTTCCTAAAGAACCCTTTTTGTTAACAGTGGCCAAAATGGCCAACAAACTATTCTACAAAGGCCCAACAGATTGTGGTTCGTACCACGCGCGCTTGATACTCAGACAGTAATAGCGTGCAGCCCGCGTGCCATGAACGTCAAGCGTGCGATCGGACACCGTTCATGCCGATGGCACGCTGGTAATATGTAGTAGTGTGGGTGAGCGGGCCGCACGCTCACCCAGTCCAGAAGTTTCCATGTTGATACTGCGCGATCGGCGTGCTTCAAGTCAGCGAGTGGCGTCCATTCAGCGTGCCATAGGCGTGACCGGTGTCCGATGGCACGCAGTTATTGTTTGAGTAGATAGCGAACAGTTCTGCCATGCCAAGCGGTGATTACAGCTCATTAGTGATGAGAAACCGACTCCCCTATGGTCGTCGAAAATTTTCAACCCTTTGCGGTTCCGATGGTTCTGGTTCATTTCGCGCATATAGGGAACTTCATATAGGCAGTGGAGAACTTCGAGTAACACAATCACTCATTTACACAGAAGATCGAGGAAAAGCTTCAACAAAACTAAACTCACTAGCCTGATTTCCATGGAAAAACTTGTTGAAGTAGGCAATAGCGTCGTCTAACTTGTCAAACTTCTTGTGTAGAGGTTGAGGGTAGTCTTCTATCTGAAAGGTAATAGTTCATGTTATTGTAGAACAGAGTGTCTGCTCAAAAAATATCGTCCTAACCGCATGACTAGAATAATGGTAATCTGAATCGAAATGTAAGAAAAGTGAATGGAGACTAGTTTCAGCTTTTTATTTTCTTCCCCTTTAAATACTCTGGGTACGGGAGCGCCAACCACGATTGCACTCCTCCGCTGACCGCACTAAGTACGCATCGCGGGGACGGCAGTACCCAACAGCTTCATGACCCAGCCGATCTGGGGCGCCGCGCAAGTGCTGCGGTCAGCGGAGTGGCGCAATCGTGATTGACGTTCCTCAAATTTTTTAAAGGTTTTCTTTTAGTACCATCGAAACTAAAACCTATTTCTACTTTCTTACTCCAATAATTTTGGAATGTGTTTACATTAACCTGAAATGACGCAATACTTTACTGCTATTGTAGACCTATGACATCAAAGAGCTATCATATATCTACCTACGTGTATGCCCTCGCTTGTCGTACACCATCCAAGAAATAGTTAAGGGTGGTACGAATCGTTGGAGTAGGTGTAAAAGTGAGACCTACGCGATCCGAAAGTTCATCACGAATTTTGTCCCAAAAGTTCCTAGTCCCTTGGTCTATAAACATACATGTTTTTTGACATCTTCGTAATTGGTGAAAACTCCGACTGCGTATCCACGTGCCACCGCATAATACTTCTCTAGATTTGGTTCCGGGAACGCAGCTAAAATCATAGAAGCAAGTAAAAGTATTATGATCAAGTCTAAGATTCAAAAAACTCGACCGTTTACCTGTGGAAATCCATGCCCTATCGAAATACTTTGGCGGTAGGTTTTCAACAAAAATCGGCTAATTTTTGAACAACACTTGTGATGTAGTAATAGTAGTAAAAAGCACATTGAGTGTAACACCTTACCTCGCCAATGTTGGCGACGGCTACCGCCAATTGCCAACATCGGCGACCAACGCGGTTGGCGGCCGCCAGAGCCGACATTCGATATCCAGCTCTGCCACAGCCGCCAGGTATTCGCCAACACTGGCGACGGCCGATTGCCAACATTGGCAGAAATGGCAACGCCCGCCCACTGTCGATAGGCTTCATTGTCAGAGCGGAGGGCGAGTGTTTGGGCTCAGCCAAAAAAAGGGGCGTGGCTGACGATATTCCGCGGGTACACACGCGGCGCACCGCTGCCAAGTGACAGCCAGGACAACTCACACAGAGGGGCGTAATTCCGTAAACTGTAATTCCTAAAACCCTCTAAAATGTTCGCATAGAAGAATACTTGCTGTGCTGATCGCAGATCTGTGTCCATCTTGCCAAATGACGACATTTTTACCCACTTGGAGATTTGTCTTCGTGATCAGCATGTGAAATAACCCCGCTGCACAATTTTTCACATCTCTACCAACGTATTTGGTCCCGATTCGAAAGCGTATTACCTCCCCCCCCCCTCTTTGATTTATTAAAATTTCTCGAGCCTTTTTCTTTCGAATGGACCCTTTAGGTGACGGTTTTATTTTGAATGCTCCGTAGCGGTAATTCATCGATGTTAGTTAGTAAAAGTAGTCGAAACGCTCAATAGTCACACAATTTTATGTAAGTCGGATGTAGCTGTCAGCAGAAGCATCGTAACATCTGTATATCCATAGTGCATCACTGACCACGCCCTTTTTCTGGATGAGCCCAAATACCCCGACGCCACCAGAGCGCCAGCGACGGCGACGCAGGATGCTATGCCCTACGTGGAGTATAGCGGCAACATAAATACAGTTACATACATAGTAGATGTGAAAGTATCACGCACATTCGATTTTCTTCGGTTGGCGAGCGTTGAAATACTCCTCAGCCTCCTCACGTGTCGAAAACTTCTTATAGACAGCCTGTGGGAAATCGTCGATCTGAAACACTCAAATATTTGTATAGAAGTGTTGTGTAGGGAGTAGGCATGTTTAAAAAACCCCAGAACAGAAGATTACTCGAAAACAACGGTCTGTGAATTAAAAGCAACGCTCTCAGGCAGTGATCCTTGTCGTGAATGCGCCCATTTTGACAGCTTGGGCTAGGATTCATGAAAGCATACCAATATTCAGGTCCTGTGTCTGCACTATGTAGTCTATGGGAAAACCACCCGCGCTAACCATCGTCGGTTTGAGTTGTTAACCTTTCGTGAAGCTCAGACCTGGTCTTTAAGAGAAACTGTCCACTCATATCAGTAGTCCAGAGCTCGCATCCCCGCTACTAATTTGAATGAGTGGTCCAACAAAAGAAAAAATGTTGAATTCGCATGAACTCCAATCATTTTTGTGGTGCAATCACTGTGGAATATTAGCCATAGCACTCTTATAATTATACTGTGATGATTGACAAACTTTATCACAGAAAAAAGCCATTTGGGCTAACTGAAAATCACAACGAATGATCATCCATTTTAATCGATCTTGTCATTAGCGTTACCATTTTCGCTTTGTTGTTAGCAATATAATCTTTTAGGCCGGTGCTATGCCCCATATGGAGTATAGCGGCAGCCTAATAGGTTCCAAAACGTCACCTTGTCTTCAGTTCGAATTAAATGTACGAATATTTCTATGGAATTGCAAATATTTGATTGATTACAGAAATCTAGTAGTAACATCGACAATCTGAACGGAGCAAGAAAGAAGCTAAACAAAGTAGAAAAGAAGCTAAACAAAGTAGAAATGAGCCCAACAAAGTAGAAGTAAGCCCAGACAATCTCACACTTGGAAAGAATAGAAAAATGAAAAATAATCACCTTCCTGACAAGGTAAATCAGTTCTGAAGTGTCTTTTCGCACGTCAAGTCAACACACGTTTCTAGACTCTGCTGTATATATCAATCAGTGAGATCTATGTAAACAGCAGAGATCACTTCAAAGAGCGAGAATGGCAGCTTTCCATCTCCAGATTTGTTAGAGGAAATTCAGAAAGGAGTGAATATTGGTGCACTCACAGAATGAAAGAAGATGGTGCGATTGTGCACTACCAAGCATGCTTGATATTGATTGAAAGTGACCGCGTCCCAGCTCATAGTCATTCTACCAATAAATAATCGCTACCACTTGAACGGAAATAGAACCGAAGGGAATCCTGCTTAGCTGAGGTAGACCCCATGTGTCTAATCACGAAATGGATAGACGTACAAACACAGCAGACTCTACCCCGGTAGATGCTTTTATCGTTTTGAATTCACCACATTCAACCTCGGAAGGCAATGAACGATATGTTGACAGAATGTAAACGGATGAGTACAACTATCACAGACTCACGATTCTAATTGTGGCTTAGTTGGAAAAAGGTCACACAACATTAAATACAATGAAAAATATGCGAGCATTCCCATCTGTCGAATTGCTAACAGTACCTGCTTCTTTGCATCATCCCAGTTCTCGTAAATGCCCCGCTCGAATCCATGAGCAACCGCATAGAATTTGGCCATGCTTGAATCGACGGAAGTGTACGAATTAAATCTCTCCAAATGAACATGCACTAGGCGAAATCGCATGAAAAATAACTACATTTTCATCGGACATTTATTACAGTGCACAAGGCACCAAAACCGGTCCAGCAATGAAAAGCCAGTAATCAAGCTAAACAATCGGATTTAACGCCTTCATAAGCAGGGTGAAAGGTAAAAATAATTCGACAGAAGAACTATCAGTTGGTGAGAGTGTAACATTTATTAATGCTCTTATGTACAAGAGGAATGGGTAAAAAAAGAACTTCTACAAAGGCATCAATCTCGTAGCGCGGCTAGGCGTTGTGCCATTGCACTGAGATCCTGAGTAGCTTCTTGCTCACCTCCAAGCTCGCCCGTCGCAGCGGCAGGAGCTTTGCCTAGTTCACCAGCTGTTACTTCCCAGAGAATTCGGTCGACTTCCTCCTTAAAGAAAGATTATGAAAAAGGGAAGAAGATTCATTAGGCATGAACAAGGAATTTTCTAAGAGTAGTTCCGTGTAAAGGACGTAAATCACAAAGCTAGAGCTGGTACGAACTGCAATTTTGCGAAATGATTCTTCAGAACCTACTATGTTTCAACCACAATTCCTGCAAGTAATCACACAGATACTTATCTAGTGTAAATTAGTGGTAACGGCGGAAATCGCAGCATTATGTTGAAATTCCTTAACTCGCAACCAATCAAAATCAATTATTTTGTGCACAGTAGTCGCCAATGAAAACGGGGGCGTGTAGCGCAGTGGCAAGAGGCTCGCTGCGCACGCACACGGTCGATGGTTCGATCGCGCTCCAAGCCAACCAAGCCTTCTATCCCTCTCGTGCTGGTGTGAGGAGTCTGAGATGATGAAGCGCTGACTTGGTACATCGCATGCCGCCCGCAAGTCACTGTATAGGGCAAGTATGCATTCAATGCCTCTACGATACTCAGATGAAGTCGAATGCGTGGCGCATCCCACAGACGGGATTAATGCCGACCACTTTATCCTTTATCCTTTAATCGCCGATGGAACATCCCCCCAGCCAACAGAATAGAATTCGCTCACAGTCTGTATGGCTAAGTGTTTACGCAGTTCCTCTGAATCTACGCTATCATCATGTACATTGCTTCGGACGAACAAAGAATTAATTACTGGAACAAGTAACTAATAAACAATGTAAGTATGTGGAGTTCGTGAGAATTCCACATATTTACATTACTTATTAGTTGCTTAAACAGTTTCCATTTCCTGAGCCATTTAATTAAACGAGCATTCACGCAGACACTACCTCTACGAGACTCGATGGCACTCAAGAGAAAATGAGCACATTTATGACAGCATAGCTACGTCCTTGCGAATGGTGAATCAAGAAGAAACCAAAACAAAAATCACTTCAACTGTACAATAGAGAACACAGTTTCGTTTATGTATAAGTTTATGCTAAAGCATTCCCGACGAACTTTTTTTATGTCACCATTCATTGCACAATCTACCACCACTTCCCCAATGATACAATTCATCATCACGTACCTGGGCGGCCTCTTCAAGATCTGCTGGCTCCATGCTGTCCATGGTTTCCTCGATCATCTCGTCTATGATTCCCAACTTCATCATCTCTTGGGACATTTCTCGCATTGTTTTCATAATTTCTGGCACCTGAGGAAAAGTTTTACTCAATCCGAAGGACTTGGTATAAGTTTAAAAATTATATAAGCTTGTCTTTCTGACGCTAGTCTGAGTTTCAAAAAAAATCAGTTATGGAACTTGCAATATGAGAAGCTAGAAGATTTCAAGATTCTAACTACTACTTTAAAGTTTAAATAAACAAAAAGTGAAAAGACGACTCGAAATATAACGTAGGAATGTGTTCAACGCAAGAGAAAATTCGAATGGCCATTAATTCCACTTAGGTTGGTTACATTTTAGATATGATAGGGACGATTCCTACGTTTTCAAATGCTATCGAATGAGAGGTACTTTTAGAACAGCGAACAACAGTTTACAGTTCGACATTCACTACCTGCCATCATGGAGCTCATCTGTTCAAAGCGTAGACGATAACACGTACATAATGGATAGTAGCAAAAATGTTGGTAACAGAACATGAAATAAATGTAGCTAATCCACAATCCAAAAGGTGGATCTAATTATGCACTGCAGGTCAACTAGTAAGCCCACCTTCACTAAGTTCTGCATAGCCTGCAAGACTTGCGTGGATTTCTGTAGTGATCCGGCCATTCTCATTGTTGCGAGTTGTTCTTGCATGCACATTATAACCGAGTTGATCTGGGCCTTGCTGACATGAATTTTGGCCACAGCCTACAGTAAGTTAGAAAATGTAAAGAGATTAGCTATACGGAAATAAAGGCGCGAGACATTACCTTCCGAGACTGGAGCAAGGATTTTGCCAACACAACGCAGACATCACGATCACCCTTCTTCGCTGCTTCTTTAATTTCCTTCGTGACCTAGAACTTGAACCTTCAACATGAAAGAGAAAAGAGACACATAGGTTGAACACTGAACGGTTAACAAATGAACCCAACATCATGCAGAGAAACCTTTCCTTTCAACATCTCTGCAGTTCGACGCAAGCAGAAGTGTTGAAAAGAATTCCTAAAGCAAAAACCATGTAAACACTGAAATACATACTTTTTGTTCTTCGCGCTGGATGCCATAGATCTGCCTGTCTAGCGCCCGGATTTCTCCTCGCATTTTTCTTTGCATTTCTCTGACTTGTTCTTTGGGGTCCTTCTTTTTCCCAAACAGACCCATCATCACAGCGCAGAATCGGCGCACTGTCACGCTCTTTTCTGAAAAACATGGGTCTAGAAGATGGTCAGCGACAAGGTATGTGAATAAAATGTGTGTGCAGACAAGGAGTATTCAGCAAAGAAACAGATTGTACTATTAGAAAAACAAAGAGCTATAAATTGAATGCATAGCGTATTTTTTCAATTTTGTCACAACGTGCAAAACGAAAGGATTCAGCGAGAAATTATCAGGGGGGGGGGGGGGGGAGACAGATAGCAACGTGTCAGCTGTTTACCTTAGCGTGAGTCATAGAGGAAATATGTTTAAGAATCAGTAAGTAAAGAGAACAAAGAAGGCGTGATCCATCATCACAATGAAAAGACGTTAAAAAAGAGCTTAGGACTTTGTCTAGCAGAGAACCCTTCTTTTCAGGAGTTTCCCATAAAAGGAGTCTCTAGATGATGCGAGCTGTCTTCTCGATTCAATCTGCAGCGTGATTTTACAAAGGATTGTGTGGGATTGTTTTGCTCAATAAATTCGCAAAGCACGTAACTGATAAGAATATCAGAAAAACGACGCTTCTCGACACGAAACATTGTGAACATCGCTGGAATGGACAGGGTGTGTCCTTAATGACAGTGAACCAAACCCTTCAAATCAGATATTTTTCTACTGATTTTTAAGATAGTTACTATCAACGAGGTTTCTAAATTTGGCTGTGGAAAATTATGTTTTTTTTTCAGAGGGAGGCTTTGTTTTGGATATGGCCTTGTTAGCCCTGCCTCGTGCTAGGGCTTACATACATACAGTGAGCGTCGATGGCAGTGAGTTTTCTGCGGACTCTCGCGCTGGAATCCTCGCCACGATCGTAAATCATGGGGTTTTCTTGATAGTCAACATCAAATAGCGTGAAAAACTGTCAAGAAAACCCTAATTTGCTACTTCAGCGACGATTCCAGCGCGAGCAGTGCGGCCGCGCCGCGTGCTTGCCGAGTCCACGAATAACGCATCTTCATCAACGTTCACTGTACTTTCCTAGTATTTTAACGAAATTAAAAGTGAAATCAACAAGTATGTGTTGCCAATTGTGATGCAATATTGAAGCTCAGGCGAGGAAAAAACTAGTACTTGGATGGAGAGTAACTTCAGTAAGGATCCATAGCTTACAAGATGTAAAAATTATATAAAATGCTCTGCACAAGTAGTACAGTATAATTGTCACAATCTCGGTCAACGCAGTGCGTCTTTTTGAAAGCTCAGGCGAGGAAAAACAAGTACTAGTCTCTGAGGCAGCGATGATATAATCTTTTCTGTAAACTACCTACCGCTTCTTCTTGTGCGTGAATTCTACGGTGTCGACAGCGACAGGCTATAGTCGGCTATCTGAAAATGAAGCACAATTGAGATATTCGGAAAATGACCTACTGCACAATTTAGTTTTTGACCGATATTCGTTACATGTGAGGAACTGTTCCACCTCACTTTGGTTCTCAAGATTTTTCTGTAATTAGAATGGTCGAGAGGCGCTGCTTACTATTTGTCACGTTTCCCCTACAATAAGCTCAAAAATGCTCCTAGGGTAACAATTTTGGCGAAAATTCGGGCGGCACATCCATGGGAGTTCGCCGCCATATTCACGTGAATCATGGCGGCAACCGAACACTTCTGCCAAGAAGATGTGGGATGCTTCTGTGTTGACCAATGAGCGCGCCGGCTGGTAAAGCATGTGTTACCAACGTGGAATTTCAAAAAAAAAATGTGATCGGGCGCTGCCTTTCGAGAGGATTTTCTCATGCACAATACCCAACCATGTATCGTGAGTCATCTCGCAGTTTTTCGTGAAGGACAGGCTCTGTTCAGGCGCTGGTGTCGCCAGATCGACGATCTCTTAGAGACTTTATTCCTACTATGCACAGCGCAACTGAATCAAAGAATTCCTATCCCGAAGGTAAGGTCCTTCGGAAAAGTTTCGTCAGTTTTTGAGTCAACCAGTCTTTAAGTATGACACAAATCGAACAACCCCCAATTTGTGTTTTTGTTCTCAAATTTCCGAGTAAATAAGCAAGAGAAACAGCTGAAAACCAGCAATGTGGTATAAGATGTTTGACGATGTAAAACTTTGTTTAGGAGACAACAGCTGTTATTCACTTCTATGCTTCCGAAGAAGACGATGTCATGGAAACGTCGGTCGAAATAGATAACATCCACTAGCAAAGATAGCTACAATGATAAAGGAGTTCGTAGAGCAGGAATCGACGAACTTTCACTATGAAACAGGGCCAATGTTACACATTACGCAGCTTTGTGCAGCATTGTCAATGGATGCCGATCTACCGTCTAGAAGGCCTACGTTAGTGCATAGTGAAGTTGAGTATAGCTAAAGCAATCAGTACTTCCGAACTAATCTATGCATGAGCAGAAAAAAAACCAAAAGTGACTCATCAACGATGAAATCGCCTGGCATGCCTGCACAAAGTGGGTGGCCGTGGCTCTGCAGCGCTCGCTCCAATCGCACGCGCGCCTGCGCCGTTCCAGCGAATTTGCGCCCTCCCGATTTCCCCGAAATGAGATTCCGGAGGCTTTACGGGCATCGTATTCGTATTCTTCGTTCACATCGATTGTTACGGAAAGAAAGCGGTACGTCCTTTCTACGACAGCAATTGCTCTGATAAATCAGTTCTCATTTCTCTGTCGTTTATTTGTTTTTTCTTTAATTCTTCCAGTCTTACAATCTTGCGCACACAGATACTACCTTGAAGTCTGGCGTATGCTTTGGTGAACAACGATTCTAATGAAATATGTATATAACTACAGCTGTCGTTTTAAGATGACGCGCATCTTTCTCATAGTTCTTGTACTGGCTGCAGTGGTACCGTCGTCACCATCACAGGAACCGGCAAAGGAGGCCCGTTCATCCGGACCTAAAACTCCGAAGAAGAAAAAGGACATAACTAGTTACAGGTATGTGCTCATGATTTACTTTCTAAAAGCGAGTCTGTCGTCATAGGATTGATTTCCTTCAGAAATTCTCACTTTGACTCTACTTAGTGGGGTTATTTGATGCCATGATCACGAAAATGACACTAGTTTTCTACCTTAGCTCCGCTTTTGGAGGGAGATGGTAAGATCACAGTAAGCAAAAAAGAGAAAATGTCAATTTTGGCAAAGAAATAGCGGTTTGATTGGAGGCAGTTCGGGTATTCCGCCCAAAAATCCTGGATAATTCTTTACTGATTGAGTGCCATTTTCGTGATCAGGGAGGACATCAAATGACTCTGTTAAGGAGAACTAAAGTGAAAATTTCTGAGAAAAACCGATCTGACGACAGGACACTTGCTATAATCCTGTGGAAGAGAATTCCATGCAATCTATACTGGATGCTTGCGTCGGACGCACGCATACACATGCGATGGGTTTTTCGTGAGAACTAGTCAATGTACATGTACAGTCGACTGCAATGGCGGGGGGGCCCCTTGGGGCGTGGGGGAGAAGAGGCGGCG
>KN726715.1:14854-25372 GCA_000816745.1 Ancylostoma duodenale
GGCGTTGTGTGCCGCCGGAATGCTATTTCTAGGCTCTTTTCTCCTCGATTTGGTCGAAAATCCTTAGAATCGGGTGAAAAGCTGCTAGAAATAGCATATCAGCAGCAGAAAACATCGGTAACGGGGTGGGCGGCGCGGTTGCGCGGCGTCCTTCTAGAGGCCGCAGATGGGCCAACGCCATTGACGCCCAGTATACGTATAGACACTATGGATGAGTATACCGCGCGGCTGCCGCGACGCCGCAGACGTCACGAGCGCGTTTCACTTCCTTCTAGACCGCGTCTGATGCGCGTGCATATAGGCCTACTTTTCGTCCGATCGCATCACGGTCGCATCCATGGAGCATGTATGTACACATTTCGGTTCTACTGCACTTTAGCAGGCCGATTATCGAACCCAACTTGTATAATTTGATAAATTGCCGTTTCTGCAGCGTCTGTGATCAGTAGAGAATTTATGGCTTGTCATTCGTGCATTCACAAATATGTATGGAACCCGCGATGCGAGTAGGCATTATCACACCTCCATATCCATAGGAAATAACGGCGTCTATTGATAGCAGTTGTTAAGACAAGTTCGTTGTAATAATGTAAAGAGCAAGGGAAATGACTTTACCCGTGATGGTTTTCGCACTATGGGTCAAGCTGTTATCGGTCCTAGCCTCAGTTCAATTATTCCAATGGTGATGATGGAGTAAATATTTTAAAGAGTGATAGAGAGATATAATATGTACTGGACATTCATAGTCGTTGTCAGATCAGATAGGTTTTGCACTGTGCTTTTTGAGTGATGCAGACTTGGAACGTTTGTATGAACAATGGGAGGAGAATGATGATGAAAAGCTTGATGATGATGAGCTGCCAGAACACAAGCGGTCTCCGAACACCATGGATCTGGATTCCATAAAAGCCAAGGTGCGAATAACTTCCACTGCAGACTCGCGAACTTTGGTTGATTCAGTCCTAATCAATTTTGCAGGCCAAAAACCCGGAAGAGCTGCTAAGCATGACGAAGAAAGGTCAAACCCTTATGATGTTTGTGAACATTCGTGATCCATCGAATCCGTTAGAAAAGAACAGGCCGTTCACTTCGAAATACACGGAAATTTTCCAGTCAATGCTTCGCAACAACCACATCATCTGCCAGGTGAGGCGTAAACGGTTTCATGTTATCGTTTTGATTTTCCAATGATCTGTTATAATTTTTTTTTCAAACATGACGATATATGAATATTGGTGTATAAGCCTGGAATATCTGCACTTAAAGGAAGCGTCGCAGCTGAGAATTCGTCACAATTCACAATTGGCCGGTCCTCCGTGGTTGTTTATTGATCATTTTGAACCATATATATATATATATATATATTCGATCATCGATTATTTGTTCGATCAACAATTTGCGCCTTTGTATTAATGGCTAGAACTTGCTATTTTAAGCGGTGGCCGTGAGGGGCAGACATTTCAAGACTAAAATCAACTTCATCTCCCCTCATTTCAAATCTTTTCTTGGTGGACCATATCCTATGTTTTATATACCAGGTTTGGAGGCATGTGATCACGAAGTGTCATCGAAATTTGTGAGGAATGAGCAAGACAATGATTTAGTGCACAAACGGTAGCTCAAATATTTTCAAGCCTTAAAGATGCGATTATGGTCAAAAATTGAGGTCATTTGAAATATAGCAACTGGGTCGATACATGTGGTTGATAGTCTCACGTATGCCGCAGTTAAAATCTGTAATTTTATCACCTTTTTGAGCCTTCCATGACCTTTCTGTAGTACTTTCTTAATTTATCATTCTCGCGAAGGGCTGCATCGTGACCTGTCATGATGTATAACATAAATAAATAAATAAATAAATATTTCAGTCCGTAATAAATGTTTGCTATTCCGTACATTTACGTTCTGAAATTTCTTCTTACTACTATGTTCAGAGTTAATGAAATCGGAATGCAGTAACATATTTTTTGGTCTATTCTCTTAGTATCTTAATAGTATTGGTAATGTTTTCAATCAGGTATTCCTCATTGATGATGATCGCGCCATCTTTATGTTCAATGATGGATCTCAGGCATTCGAAGCCAAAAATTTTCTTCTGAAGCAGATTCAGGTTACTGAGGTATGACATTTCCAATGAGTTTCTTCTGTTTTGGTGACATGCAGTGTAACTTCGCACTGTTTTTAGGTATCTTTGGAAGGTCAACAATATGTTGGTGCCGGAGCAGCTAAGAAAGACGAGTTATAGTAGGTAATTGTATACCATATCAGGTCAATTGTGCATTATATCGAGGCTGTAACTACTTGATGTTTTTTCTGTGATGCTCATCAATCTAGTGCATTTAGCTTATCTATGGATTTTAGGTTGTTATTCTCCTACAGGTGCCTGTCATTTTTTTCATAATTTGTTTGCCTTCCTTCAGAATAAAGGTTTATACATTCTAGTTT
The DNA here is from genome assembly GCA_000816745.1 of Ancylostoma duodenale. Classification (NCBI taxonomy): domain Eukaryota; kingdom Metazoa; phylum Nematoda; class Chromadorea; order Rhabditida; family Ancylostomatidae; genus Ancylostoma; species Ancylostoma duodenale. The sequence goes on from KN726715.1 coordinate 17,300, forward strand.
TTCGTGTTTTCAGTGTATTGACAACAAACAATATCTGTCTAGATTTCTGGTTCACATGGTTTATTCACGCAAACAAAATATGGCTGCAGCGCGCAATGGAAGAAAACGGGTATGAGGCCGCACTGGAGCAGATCGCATCGCTTCTTCAAAGGCCTGATCAGTTAGAAAAACTTCCAGAAATGCGCAAGCGTGCTGATAGGAAAAAGGTGACTTATTTTTTCTTCAGATTGGAAATCAGTGTAGGGCATCCAAAGCGCTGAAGAAGAACTGAAGCCAGATACAGGGAACTCCAGCTGTATAGGCATATAGACCCAGTCGGATACTCCGCAGCGTGGCAGGCAGCTTGAGGGCATGCATGGTTTGTATGGTGTAACAGGCAGCCATAGTGCCTTTCTGGGGAGGACTATGTTGGCGGGGCCAAAACGGTTGGAGTTTCCTGTAGATGGGATGCTTGTGCTTCGGCTTGGTTGCAAAGTTAAAACTTCTGCGATCAGAAAATTAGCATGCTTTTCACCCTTACTTTTCTCGACAAAATCCAAAGGTTTCCGAAGCAGCTTGGGGAATTGGAGATGGCTTTGTTCTAAGTGATGAAACTTATTGTTCAGGCCGCAGTAGAAGCAATGCTTCGTACAGGAGTTCAGTCCCAACTAGAAGGTATTCGTACTGCCATTGCACATCTTCATACTGCTGCTGAGGACATTAGTGCAATAGAGACAGGGCTAGTCCGCTTCCTTCGGTTAACACTTGAGCATTCGTTGTTTATTGTGTTGCCGTTTTAGTATAGCAGCTATTCGCCATCGACTCACTCCTTTTCCTCAACTTCGAGAAAAAATGCGTGAACTGCGTGATGCTAATGCTCGACATGGTATGCATTTTCCATTGTTTCGTCACAAAGTCTGCTGTTTGAGAAATCTCTAGCCGTGCAATTCTGAATCTTTTATTGATGCAAGCTCTTCTTCATTATCGACTTTCACTGGCAAGCTGGTTGCAACTGTTTAGTTTTCGCTGAAGGCCTTTTACACTCGTTGCGCTCCGCCCCATGGTTAAGCATAGGACGCAATAACGCAATGCACGCTTGCAATGTGTTGCAGAGGCCTATGATTAACTATACAGCTCGGGAATATTGCAAAAAGGGCTTTAATGGGTTGAAAGTCGCGGTATGGAGAAGTTGTTAGGTCGAAAGTAAGGAGAGGTCAGTGGGGTTCGCTTGAAGTCCCGTATTTTTGAAAACATCTGCTCATCATTTCGAACAACGATGTACTATTGGCTATGTTACTAGAAACACACTGCACTACACTTCCACTTTAAATTCATCGCTTCCAGGGCAGTATGCTGCTGCGATGGAAAATTTGAAACATATTTTCAACATCAATCAGACAATTCATGACACCAAAGTGGCGCTGGATCAAGGGAAATTACTTGCTGCCCACAAAAAGTGCTGAAGGGTTTTTCTCAACGCTTTTGCTAGCTAATTAGCCAACATATTCCCAATTTCTAGTATTATGGATCTGGAGTTGGCTCGAGACGAACTGCTGTTGGAAGTGCACAAGTCGAATTCTTCGAATAAGGATTACGAGATAAATGTAGGCGATTTTCAATTCAATCCTGCTGTAGATTTCCTGCTGTTCGAAGGCTCTCTGTGTTACTTTCAGCTACTCATCACATTTTTCATCAAAGTAGACGAACTAGTCACAGATCTTAGCAGTAATATGTGGTTCGTTGTTGGCCGTGCTCTGGAAATGGTGAAAGGTAGCGAGACTGGCAGTGGGCCGCAAGAGCTCGTTTCATGTATTCGTATAGTCGAACGCGAAGAACGGTAAGTAGCGAGGAAAAAAGGAAAGAAGAAGCAATTGCGGACTACTAGTCGACTTACGATTCGGTAATAATTGTAATCTATACCGTTTTAGCATCGACAATTACTATTTGGAAAAGAAATCCCGCGGCAGTGCATTCATGCCTCCTGGTCGACCTCGACAGTGGAGAAAAAAGGCATTTGAGGTGACGAGGTTTTTGCCATAGTATCGGTCTATAACCATCTAAATCCATCAACATCTAAATCCGACTTATTCAGTAAATGCAAATTAGAATTATTCGGGTTTGTGGTCTTTCGAATCATTAGAGTAATATTCTAACCAGAAATTGAGCCTAAGTTTGTTATCGGGAAAAGAAGGAATTCCTGTTCTTCTGCGTTTATTAAATTTCATCGACAATAGATTTTAAAAGTTTCTGCTACTTTTTCATCCTTTGGTTTCGTCTTATATTGACTGGATGAGAGCCAAAAACGAAAGAATAACTAATACTGATGGTTACGATCCAGTTTAGGTGCTGGAGAAAACTGTTTGGAGCCGGGTTGAGGGTAATCAACTCGAAGACCGCGGCTTAAACAAGGCTTGGCTTGCCAGGTGAGGCATCAATAATCATCAGTAGACACGTTCTTGACAGTTACATCGTATTTATTTGTAGATACCTGGAGGTTTGTCGAAAGGTGATTGTGGACGATTTGCAGCTAGCTCGTGCAGCAGTCCCTTGTTTTCCACCAGACTATCAGATTTACGATAGATTTGTTCACATGTACCACAACTGTGTGTGCAAACGGGTTCGCCTTACATGAGCTTTCCCTAAATCTCTCCTTTTTCTCCTGTATTCTCTTACTTCCAGCTCCGTGAGATCGCTGCGGAACGATTGGAAAAGAGCGAACTCGTTCAACTGCTGAGTTGGATACAAACTTATGGGTATGTGCGGATTTTCTTCTTCTGGGAGTTCGATGCCTTCTATATAGTTAGAGTAATGGTTGGATTCGTGTTATTACCAGTTGGTACTAGAAATTAACTAATCGTAAGCATCTGCTCTTAATGTACTCCGTAATGTTACGGCACGAAACATAAATTAGCATCGATAAGAACAGAGTTCATTTGCGTTTGAGACGACAGCGAATGCGTACAGGTTTTGGAAAGCACTGAGGGAAGAATTTTCAAAGATCTTCTTCCCTGCGCTGTGCTTTCATTGCACAGTACATCTTATATGATGGGCATTACTCAAACGGATTTTTGCGCGGAGATACCTCGGATTTGTTAATTTTTCGTGCTTGCTTTGTCGCGTCTTTCAAAAATTTCTTTTCGTATTGGTTGAACTGTTAGTGGAATAGAGATTATTGAGATTTGAGCATTCAGTGGAGAAGAACTGCTGGGGAATCGACGTTTGCAAATTAACGCTGCGGCCTTATTGGAAGATGTGCCAGTACTCTCCAGAACGACGCTCAACTCGTTGTATGACAGGTCAGGAATCTCGTTCTCATTTTTACGAATACGCTGGCTGTTACTCACATAGTATGGGAAGCTCTGAGCTTTTGACAAGATCCAAAGGTGGTTTATGATCTCGTAATGTAATTGTAAGCTTTTTCAAATGATGGTGCAGGGATTATTGAATGATGACTTGAATAGATTAAATGTTGGCTGGGACTGAACATTACCGTTTTCTATTGATACCAGCTGTTTTCCTAGTGTGACGATTTTTTTTTGGAAAGTGCAGCACATTGTGCCGACATGGGTTTGTAATGCCAGTAGATAAGTTCTGAAAAGGAATACAATTGGCATGCTGGCTTGACAGATTTTTCCTTTTCTCGTTTAGTGAATGAGAATGTAACTTTTCTTTTCCTGCCTGCTACTGAGTTCGGTCAGGGTCGCTATGAGGTTTTCAACGACGTTGGACTACGACCTCTGGCGCTCGGAGTTCTTTCCATATTCTCCTTCATTGAAGACATTTTCCATTTTTTTGTCCTCTAAAGTATTCCAACACACTTGCGCTCTTCATTAGCAGCAGGAAGATATGAATTCATGAAAAACTAGAATTGCTCGAGTTGGTGACGTGAACATGTCATCAGCAGCTGTGAGCTTTCGGGACAGTTACCCGATTAAAAAAAAACGAATCTGGAGCAGTTCTTCTCTTTCTATTAATACATGCAGTTAATTTCAGCTTTGTCGAGATGACGCGTAACGACATGAAGATCTGGCTTGAAAAAACGCTGAGCGCCGAGAAAGATGTTCGTGTCATCATTCGGTTATGTGCACGAATGAGTGGGTTGCATTAACAGACAGGTTTTTCAGGACTGGAACAAGCATGTGCGTCCTGATGAGGACAACTTCGGATATTTCTACACTAGTCTGCCTAACATTCTGTTTGGAATGCTGAGAGACACGGTAATTGTTACTTAAATCGGTCGCGAGTAGAAGCTCACTGTTGGTACAAGACATCTGGAAAAATATAGTATTATCTAGATTCCTTGCCGCTATCTGGTTGGAGAGGGAGTTTAGTAGAGTATTTGGAACAATTTTAACAAGCAGCATAGCTGATTTTTAAACAGCGCACTTTCTACTTGTAGCAGGAGCTATTGGTAATGCTTTATTTATGTCTTTGCACATGCCATCATAAATTAGCTGCATAATTAATGCAATAAGTTGCATAATTAATTCTAGCACCATAGAAATTATTATTCGCGTCCCGTCCCTTTTCGCAGTAATTAGCAAAACAGTAAACGCACGATTGATGCGGCTGGCGCAATGCTTACTGAAGTGACCCACAACAGCCCAAACATAAGAAGCAGAAGTGTGTACCAGCTTGAAGCAAGGTTCAAATGACAGTCCTCAAATACCTGAATGGTGTCATCGTTCTTTTGCAATCGATTTTCAAAATAAAACGGTCTTTCAAAAAAAAAAGCAAAATTTTCTGTCCAACCTAATATTCTTAATTTATTTTAGATTCTTTATTATTTTTATTTATTTATTTATTATTTATTTATTTATTTGTTTATTCATACACCATATTTATTCAGTGAGGCGCGCAAACACTACAACTACCATAATATATTGATATGGATCAGAAGGAGAACGGCAACGGCTGAAACGTCCATCTCGCAAGATGCGCAAACTAGCCTACCCTGTTCAAAAGACCGCAGATTTGATTGTGTTCAGGGCTAGACAGAATGAGAATTTTTGGGATTTAAGGCAGAAAAATAACTCGAAGAGGTTATGTGTCATATTTTAATGAAAACTGAGCTTCGTCTGCTTTCGTCCTACTGAATTTTGTCTAGTTAGGTCATGACTATCTTCAGCAGTGAAAAATGAGTTACCCGCAGTCGACCACACCTTTTTTTCTCGCATTTTCCGTTTTCTCTTAAGTTCCGACTCCTTTCCTGCTCGGAGATTTTTATGAGAATTTCTGTCTAGTTTAAATTTCTATCTTCTATAATTGATTGATTATTATTTACATTATTAGTGTGGCAACTAAGTTCTTGGGCTTGCTGGTATGCAATAATTAAAAATTATTTAAAAAATCAGGAAGATTGATGACCATCCAAGCCATGCATAATTTGAAAGTGCAATGCCTTCCCATTTTTGTGACAGCTTCTCGGTCCGCTGTAATCAGGCTTCTGGCTGGTCCATTTCATAGAAATGCATGGGACGTGTTTATAGATTAGTGATTTCAACAGTTTGTTGCTTTTCTAACAGATGATTGAGTCATCGGAGAAAGTATTATTTGGTTAGGGTAATACCTACTTTAATAGAAAATCTAGAAGGAACTCCCGAGCCATCGTTGTTTCGTCGAAGATTGCGCTAAGTCACTAGTGTCTTCCAACGTGCGGTCATCATTTACCTTCGATTATGTTTTTTCTCGCGTTGCCTGGTGTGGTCTCTGTAAAAGTTTTTCTTTGAAAAGTGAAGAAGTTATACTTTGCTAAAATATAACAAATGTCGATCATCCTTCTCAATGCTGAAGCAGATGAGCTCACAATATTGTCGTTTGCCTTCTTCTCACCGACTTGTCTTCGAGGTCAATTTCACTACCACGAGGCTCCCTCTTAGCAGTAACATTGATTTCCCCTTCAGCAGAAGGCGGTGAGCTACTGAATCGTATATATTGCTATATGCTACAAAAAAGGATTGCTTCCATAAAAACTTAAGAAACTTACTCTGGCAAGCTCCAAAAATTTGTGTCATTTACTAGTCGCACTGAAGAAATGATTCTAACAGTACAGATGCGGTGCAAGACACCCCGAATTTAGAGGGATATGCGCAGCGCCGCCTGCTATCATATGATGCAAAAATGCGGCAAAAATCGACATGTCAAAAATTATTAAAAATTGTGAAAGCAAGCCCAAGAACTTAGTTGCCACACTAATATTTGTGTCTGTCTCTGTCTCTGTCTCATGTCTAAGAAAGCCGCTGAGATTATGAAGCCTTAACGTTCCTCAAAACTAGGATTCATGAACGCATATTTGAAAGATCAGGCTAGCGAATCAACTTCCATGTCCTGCGTCTCCTAGAATTACGTAATCTATACGATAACCAATCATGGTTAACATCATTGGTCTTCTTTTTTGATGTATCATAAACCTGCGTGTCTGTGAATCTCTTATATTTTAACTGCAGTTGCGTGGGACATTAACACACGGGTTCATAGCCGTCAACTAATGCCAGCTATCATTCTTCCTGGCATACATACTCTACCTGGTCATTACTAATAGAAAGTTGGGTGTATCAGTGAAGAAGATACTCTAGGAGGCGGTCCTTTCGAGGTATCGTAATTTGATACGGCTATTGTGTGCTAAAGTTCTGAAGGGTTCTGAACCTTGCACCTAATTTTTTTTCAAATCGCCATAACTCGTCTTTATGTCGTCACGTTTATACAGGAGCTCCTGGAGCTGGAGAAGGTGACAGCAATACGGCAATTTTCCAGCAGAACGTAATGAATAATGAAAGGAGGAATATACAGAATCATCCTGCAAGAATCCCAGAAATAACGAAAGAAATCCTTCCAAAGGTGCTTATCTGCGTTTCCACGAAAGCGGAGATGTTGTACATGGCTCACATTCGGAGTAGGTGGTTACGCCCATAGGTACGATAACCTGAGACGCGTCTTAACCCACCATCACTTACGGTAGAGCACTTGGGGGGAACCTTCACCTACGACGATGAGGATAAGTTGGATCCGGGACGCAGTCCCGAATCGCAAATGGTACAGAGAATCCCATATTTTGTTCCGAAAAGGCAGAAATACATGGAACGCGCAGTTGTGGATCAAATTGTACATACAAAATGGTGTTAGGAAACATGAAGCTCAGAAGTCGTCGGCGAATATGGGTTGAGAAAAACTGTTGAGAATATAGGCATGAGATAGCCTGAAATCTGGGCTTTGGCCTGGCATATCATCTTCAGTTCAAAAAAGCAAGTGTTGCGCAGTTGTCAGATAGAATAGCAATGAGACGTTACATTAGATATTATTGGAGCGACAGAAACGCAGCTAACAATAACTGAGAAATCTCCTAAAACGTAAAACCCATGATGTCTTCTTTATTTGAGAGAACTGAAAGTTGCGCAGTTGTCAGCTGAACTCAGAATGAAATTCTGAGCAGAATGATATATGATATATTCATTCATTCGGAATGATATATAATTCTTGGTAGTTTCGTTCACTCTCGACGGAGAATCCAGGGTGAGACAGATGCCCCGTCCGTCTCACCCCCGCGTCGGGCGCCCTCTCATGTCGCATGCTCTCTCGCTAACCCCCCTGAGCTACACGGGGCATTTGTCTCAGGCGGGCTTTTTCAGCCCAGCCTGAAAGGAATTGCCAAGTACTATATACCATTCTACTCGGAATCACACGGGCTCGGCAACTGACAACTGCGCAACACCTGATTTTTTGAACTGGTAGAGATATTAGGCGGAAAAGCGTTTTTAAACATGACCTGTTTTCTGGGCCAGTTCAAGACAAAGGCTCCTGCTTTTATGACCGCTGCATTCGCAAAGATGTCAGCAGTCGAATAGACAACTGCGCAACACCTGATTTTTTGAACTAGTAGAGATATTAGGCGGAAAAGCGTTTTTAAACATGACCTGTTTTCTGGGCCAGTTCAAGACAAAGGCTCCTGCTTTTATGACCGGTGCATTCGCAAAGATGTCAGCAGTCGAATAGACAACTGCGCAACACCTGATTTTTTGAACTAGTAGAGATATTAGGCGGAAAAGCGTTTTTAAACATGACCTGTTTTCTGGGCCAGTTTCAGACAAAGGCTACTGC
>KN726716.1:0-21082 GCA_000816745.1 Ancylostoma duodenale
TTTCCCAAGTATCGGCGCACTATTAAACTATGTTATGACTACGTTCGCGACTTCGTAAAGCTTACTGCCTTATGTTCGGAGGACTTGGTTTTCTGTATGTTTGCAAATCGGGCGCGTCAACTGAGGCGACGTTTGTATGATAGATGTATTTAAACTCTTCCCAACCTCCCAGAGTTCCACACTCAGAATTCCAATATCCATTGTCTTGGAGAAGGCGGGAAGTCGGGCGCTCGTACTGCATTCCGTAGTTTGTTTAATAAGTTCTCCCGCTAGCCAAGGATCCTTCCTCGACTCAGTAATCCAGTTTTTGCTTAGGTTTTCTTTGAGAAGTACTCCTTCCGGAATTCTGCAAATTTCCACCTTTATGATCCATGTCAGCATTGCATGTCGACCGTATTCAAATAAAGCAGTGCCCGAGGGACATCGGGCAGCCATTAACGGCCTCCTTAGGAGACTCCCATTCCATTTGCTTTCTTGTTAGCATTACCAATCTCATCATGAGACTTGACATCTTCTGGCGTTGTGTGCCGCGATCTTTTCGCGTTTTTTCGATTCATACAATGAATCAAAGCAAGCATGCACGAACAGTTGGTAGTGTCGTTTATTGCGTTGAAACTGCTTCAGAACTTCACCTTTCCATAGCAAACTTAGTTGTTCGGACAAGAATTGATTCTAAGTTTTTGTTTATGTGTGCGCAATAAATGGCATTTGAATTCCTATTTGCTCCCTTCAAGAATTCCCTTGTGGACAAACATTACGAGTGAACACATCAGCACGAAATCATCGTTGTTTTTGCTTCCTGCCTTGGGATTGTATCCATGAATCATTGTGAACTTACTCTCCTACTTAAACTTGAGGAGTTTTTCTTCTCCTGAAAATTCTGGAAGGTTTGGAAATCAGGCACAATCCCTTTTTTCTACTAGTTTACGGTTGGGTGAAAAAAAAGATGTGTATATGAGTAGTAACTAGTTCTCTGAATCCATCAATATTGGCAAGTCCAGGATTTGCAGAGCGTTTTATTCCTCTTACTCTTGTGTCTTGATTAGTTTATAAGAGCACGCTCGAAAGGAGAATCTCGTTAATGGAAAGAATCAGATAGAGGAAAGTCTTCTCCTAACCTCATTTTCATGGAAATAAAAGTATGGAAATCGAAAACTTTTTCCACTTTGACGTAATTAAGCAGTGAAACGTCATAGAATCAAATGATATTGCACCTCGATTTCTCATGCTCCAGAAAGATCCAGTTTCTCCCAATTTTAATATAGAGAGCTTTCAAAAGAGTTGAGAAGTCTCTTTAGTATCTTTTCGAAAATCCATAGAATGTGAGACCTAGACATAAGCCTCGTTGCCGGAGATGCGCTCTTATTTCCTCTTGGAAGTGGTTATCGCTTCCCAGAGATGGGAAAGTGGGCTCAAAGGAACTAGCTTGGCAGCTTCACAACACTTAATAGGTCATACGATTCGAAAAGCGAGTGTGTGTGCCGTTAAGTTCAATCCTGTGACGTCTGGACTAGGCTTCGCACTTCGTACCAGGAAGCCTGCTGTCTAGGTGCTTGAGATGGGAAAACTATGGAATTGCTCCAACAAAGCTTCATATGAATTGTTGGGTGGCTATTGATTGAATGGGTTAAATTAGCTATATTAATTCGCTGCAGTGCAGTGAATTGTCATTCAGAAACATTCTGGAAAAACGACAAATCATTCATTTGTGTAGCCATAATACTGAGCAAGTTTGCTAGCATTCTAGAGCTTGCTGGTAATTTTTTCTGCTATTTTGAATAAAGCTCTGCAACTGTTTTCTCTGGATGTGCCTGGAGACATGTCTAGGTGCTTGAGATGGGAAAACTATGGGATGGTTTCAAAAAAGTTTCTATAAATTGTAAGACGGCTATTGATTGGATGGGTAAAACTAGCTATATTACTTCGAAGCAGTTCAGTGAATCATCATCCAGAAATATTCTGGAAAAACTACAAACAAATCAGTCATCTGTGTAGTCATAATGCTATGTATACTTAGGACCGAATAATGCATGAGATAACTATCGATTTATTCGAAATTTGAAAACTCGACTTCGAATAATTCTGTGGTTCGAGTATTCGAAAATGAGGCGCAATACAATCATTTAGGAATGGTGAGAAGGCATTTAGGTCTCCCTCTTCCTTTCATACATTTAAATTTTTTGGATATAATCCTGAATGAGTAAGCAAATGAACTGATTTATTCAATTTTCCTTCGGTCTCAAGTATAATACTGGGCAAGTTTGCTAGCATTCTGGATCCTCCTGGTCATTTTTCCCTACCATTTTGCACGAGGCTCTGTAGGTGTTTTCTCTGGATCAGATCCATCAAGTTGATTTATTTTGATATTCACATGGCAGACGTTTACCCGCGCATCAGTGCAAACGCGATAAATTTTAGGGCATGGTTTTTTTACTGGTTTCGCGGTGAGCTTGTCAATGTGTAAATCATATTGCGGTACGAGCAAAGTGCTGCTTTCTCAACGCTGGCCGTCGCTCCACCTCACTCTCACTTGAGTTCTTGTTTTTGCCTATTCCCGAACTTAGCAATAACTCGCAGTTTTCGTGTCGGTCAATTGGTTCGCCATGAATGGCGAACCCCGAAAAAAATCGAGTCAATACACCTTTCGGCGTGTACGCGCTATACTAGAGAAGCACATACACTCATACACTCACACACACAGACAAACTGCAACGGCAACGACTTTAGCACTTCAGAATTCCATATTGTTGTGTAGTCCTTCGAGGTGAGAACACTTGACGCCATTCTCGTGCATGTCGTGCCGCGTTTCCGCTAAAGCGATCTTTTCTCCCCTCAAGCACAATGAAGTCGAACTCGACAGACTGCGAAATTTCGCACCGATCCGATTGCACCGCGCACTTTTCCGCGATCCTAGCAGAACTTATCAATTTCCATGTGAAGTTGTGCGACGCGTAAAGTACGTACGTACGTACGATCGTGTGTGATATTTTTTCCAGCCAACGAATTCCTCCTGAAATGGATCCACGACAGCCGGAATAAGCTTGTTTATGTGATGATGTAGTGTGGCGAGTGCTACACAAATTGAATTCAAAACTTGACCGCGACTCATAATATAGTGATATTGCCCCATCTACTGGGCTCTGCAGCTGCTGCAACGCTACTAGTATGACAAATTTCGTCGGAATCCGCTAGTAATTCGTGGATTTCGCTTGTTTCACATCAGTTTCTGCTTTCCTGCCCTTCAAAAAGTCTGGAACTCAGATCATAGCGTGAAAATAATGCGCCGAAAAAGGCCGCCGCTCGGCTCGGATTCGAGTTGCTCTCAGCTGGGACAAGTGGCATTTGAGTGCTTGAGATTTGCTTTTGATCCGCTCCATTAGACTGGTACGCTTAGCAACATATGTTGTTGTTTCGTTGTTTTCCAAAGGTACATATCTATCACTGAAACAAGTAAAAAGTTCGATCCTCCTTTCCTTCTCCTTTTTTTTTACTTGAATGCGAACAACTGCTGCCTCACTCACTGCTCTTGGAACTCAGGCGGATTTTTACACGCAAGGATTCCTTCAGTTTTAACGTTGCACTTTTTACCGCAACTAAGGAGTCCCTCAAATTTGCTTCGTTTGTTTCTGATGAAAAACAGCGTTCGCAACTCTAAATGAGCGTAAGACGGCATTAGAATGGAGTTCTGGCTAATTGTGTTACTGCTTTCAGCCATAAGTTAACTCGTACGCGTTTCGCATTGAATTTCTCATGTGTAACGGCCGCTGTCGCCCGTTCGTCGTTTAGATGTTGTGGACATGGGAAGCTTTTCCTTATTCTCGTGTTTGCACTTCTGCAATTCCATTTCCATCATCTTTTTCAATATAATCCTATTTTTTCTATCTTCTATCATTCCACAAATTTCGCTGGTCAAACTACTTCAGAATCGTCGTAATGCTGCTCGTAGTTGTAGCAGCACGCCTGGGTTTCTTTTAAGTTGTTATTTCCACTTTGTTTTTGTCCTAAACAGGGCATTTTCTGGTTATTAATAAATTATGGTTTCCTGTGCTCATGAAAACCCGCCTGGTTTCTTCGTAAAACTTTGCTATTTTCGTGTTAGTAGTGGCTTTTATGAATTGGTCTAATCACTTCAGAAAAGACATCTTTATCCTAAAATTATTGAAGGTTTAACACTTAAGAATTCAGCTGGTGGTACTACCATTTTTATATCTCAAAACTCGTTTATTAAATCGTTTTGAGTGAGGATTTCATGAGTTTTTCTCCACGAAGTGTTCCTTTTCTTGATTCCCCCCCCCCCCCGTGATATGCAGCTGGAAAAAAAATTAATAGGTCACTTCTCTCATGTATTGAAGGAGCACTTCCTTCTTAGTACACCTTTACATTTCGGAAGAGCACTTCTTTTCTAGTATGAGTTTACATTTCAAGCTTCGTTTCAACTCCTCCGATTCAAAATCCACAATTTCCAGGATTTCAAGTCTAGCCGATCAGCGTCAGCAAAATCTGTTGTAAGCAGCTGAAGCAGACTGCAGATTGCCATTTTATAGTCTCCGCGATGCACCTTTTTGTCACCGAATTCTTCGCGTATGCGGGCACCCATTTCTTTGAATTTATTGCTACATTTTGCTATTCCAAAATCGTGAAGCGCCAAAAATTATGTAGACGCGTTGGCGTCGCACAAACGTGACCACGATCGCGCGCGCGACGAATCCGTTCGTGGAAGCAAACGAAGATGACAAATTGACAAGCAAGACAAATGGCACAATGCCGGCTTGAAAGCGTTTTTATCGCACGATTAGACGTGAACGAAGAAAGGGGGCAGATCTGCACAGCATTTTAATTGCGTTCCATCCGATCTAACCTAACCCCGTTGACTGCTCAGCTTAATCAAACGCACCTCAGTCACCTTATCTCCTTCAGCAAATTCACCATCCGTCTAGGCGGCTGACCGCGAAGGCTTCGTATCAGCTGATTAATCGTGCGGGATTCGCGATTTCAGTAGCGGTCGTGCCACCTTCGCTTTCCTAACGACTGCATTTTGTTACAGTTTGCAAGTGGTAACGATCGTTTCACAGCTTTCGCAGAAAACTGCCGTGTCCTGAGGATTGCACGGATTCTCGCACATTTCATAGTGCCTGCTCAAGACGCAGTGTTTCTCGTGTCAGCTGTTCTAATTTTAGTTCGATTTCAGTAAAAGCTTTCGTCTTAGTACATACCTCCGAATCTCATATCCTTCTGGGGGCCTTAGCGATACTATTGGCCTAATCTTTTGAGGTCAAAAATAAGGTGAAACTTGTTCTGGTCTAATCACAAGGTGTTCCTATCATTTTTAGCTTATTAACATCTAACTATATATCTATCTAACTATATATCATCTATATTTGACTACGAAGAAATGAATTCTCCACAGCAGATAATTGCAGAATCCAGCTATAGGTCCTAGCACTCTTAACAAAGCGATCCTAGAGTGATCCATACTGGTTGAACGGAATTCAAAATGAATTCAGCAAGCCGTATCCTTAGCCATGTCCTGGCTATTCACCCCAACTTCGAGACTATCATGAGTAATTCCAGTGTCATTCATGGGAAATTCTAATTTCCTCACCACATCCTGGGCTTTTTTTTTCTGGAAATCCAAAACTTATATGAGCCCACGTCTAGTAATTTCCATTTTTCTTAATAATCACTCAAATTTCGGACAATATACAGATGTCTACATCTCTACTTCTTTCTTTTTTACATAAATATTCAAGCTTATTCTAGTATTTTTAGGGCAACACATCCACGAGCGGCAATCTCCACTTCTGGTGAGTATATTCCATATTTTCTCTAGGATAACGTTTCCCTAGCTATACCAGCTCACATACTACGTAAATGTTGGAAAGGGACATCAAAAGTTCACAAGTACTCCATGGATTGTATCCAAAAATTTGTGTCCGACTCAGAATAGACCGAAAGAAAAGTTCGTCATGAAATACGAAATCAGCGTTACAGTACTTTTCGCGGAATTTTCCAGAAATAGTAGCCGAATAAGCGAGTAAAAATGTACTGGTAGTTTGCTCGCACGTGCTGAATACTTTGCTATTTTCTGACATGTGCTAATTATTCGTCTCTTTCTTCGCATACTTTGTCTATTAGTCTATTCTTGTGGACTAACAGGTAGGTATTACAAGTAAAGTTTCACCAGCACTCAAGTTCGGGTTGGGAGTATTCTTGTAATGCATTAACCAGGAGGAGCTAGTAAGGTTTTCCCATGGGTCTTGTTGGGAGGTTTCTTCGAGCAATGGATCTGTCATTGCTGCTAGCATGGATTCATTCATTACTATCTAGTACAGGGAATTAAACTTGATATTGAATGAAAGCTATGACTACTCAGTGGTTGTAATTAGTAGTTCTGTGTCTTCCGCATTTCTCCAAGAATAAACGTAATACTGGTTCATAGTCTGGGATAGACCCTATGTCATGTAGCTTATGATTCCCTTATTAACTTATTTATTGGTTTATTCAGTGTTTTACATGGACATATTAGGTAAGAAGTCAATAAAACCTAAATGGTTGTATTTATGGTATTGTTCGAATGAAAATCGAACAAACTTAATTAATTAATTAAACACGTACGTAATTTAAAAGCACGTCCAGAAAATAAAATATCCTAAAAAGATGACAGTTCTTTCCTATGTTCAAAGGCTGTAGGGCTCTCTCGTTCCTCAACTTTCCAGTTTTTGACTTGCTCGAAATCGAATGTTCGAATATCGGATATAATACACTACTGTACTGGTCAATGCACTAGTTGTATTTGAACACAATTTTGAGAATAGAATGAAATGATGTTGTGTTCTGGATTCCTGTAGGATTCCTAATCCCGGATATTTTGACTACTCTTCCAACATTCATTGCTTGCTTTTGCGTATCACCTCATAACTTGTTATCTGGTGACATTGTCCTCGTCTTTATTCTGAATCCTCATGAAAATCAACTCAATATCTTTGCATCAGCATACAAGAAGCACTCGAGGGTCTTCGTGTGCTCGGCGAGTGATTTGCTGCGAGCATGGGGCAAAACTGCCCATAGGCTAATACTTTGCAATGCACAAGCACTTCACCTTGCATTCGTTGGCAGCCGAATGGCAAACGGCACGTTAGATAGCAGTTCAATTCGTCGACGCACACATGTGTCCGTATGCATACGAACTAGCCACGGCGACGATGGCGACGACGACGACAAAAGACGCAGCGCTGAAGACGTGTCACTACTCCAATGTGCGTGTGGAATTGCCTAGGTGTTGATGATGGCGGGTGTGTGGAAGTTATTCGGCACGCAGAACCCGCACCACTATCAAAATTTCATCCGCTATCGACACAATTTTCCGTGGACGACTCGCCGCGCTGTATTTGCTATATATGCATTAGGATGGCGGTGAATATTTCATCATGTTTTTCTGCTCTCAAGTGGTGAACTTTTGTCGCCACCTATTCCCCGGCTCTCGAGAAAAACAGGGCGAGAGAAGCCGGCATGTGGAGCGTCTCGAGTTGTGGTGGTGGTGGTGGTGGTGGTGGTTCACTATGATTGCGTATTTGATTGGCTTGCATCAGACTCCAACAAGGAACAAATCCTTGAATGTTACAGTAAACAACTTGAAGCAAAAAGAGCAACAATTTGAAGTTGGCGGAGCTAGAGGCATTTCAAAGAATACAAATAAACCTGGATTAACCCCAATTCAGGATATCGCAGTGTTCCTTGTTCCACAGAGCTGTCGTGATTGAGCCCGTGATCTTAACATTCACCTCGTACCCTTTGACAGGTACTTATGAGGAAGTATGAGTGAGTGAGCTTTTTCTTCCACGTTCCGAGAGCGAACGTCACACGAGCGGCGTTAGGGGACAACGAGCAACCGTTGACCTCATATCACTCACAACTCGCAAAAGTTATGAGCGCCTGGGGAATATCTGCCAGCGTTATGGAAACTATTCGTGTTCAAAGGAGAAGCGTCAACTGCCTGACATGCAATGATAAACGGAGGTGGTAGAAGTTGTGTCTCTTTTTCCAGAAAATGTCCATGTGAATTGTGGCTAAGACGAAACGAGGGATTAGAGTGAGTAAGGATATCGCCAGGTAGGCAGCGCGTGTCTTCCTGGAAAACAGCGTTAATACCGTGCTCTCTGGCTTCCTCTATCACATAAGCACGTGTGTTGAAGTGGTTCGCAGTATGTACATGCATGTGTTTTGACGACGTGTCTCCATCTTCTCCGATGGATTACGGAAACGTCCTCACGAGGCTATAGGAAAGTGCGACGCGATTGTGTGCCCATTATTCAACCTCATTCTCCTCAAAAACTTATTGCACCACTTATTAACGGCAATGATTAGACGAATGTGGCGGCTGATTGTCGGACATATTTTAGACGGAAATGCAACCAAGCATAAGCGAGCACGCCGGAAGCATTCCGTTGTGCTCAGCAGTCCTCTAATAAACCGCATAATAGTAATGCCAATGCGGGCAATTATATTAATTTGGAAATGAGAGTGTGCACGCTAACGTGGTATTCAACTAGAAAGAATAAGCCTAAGGCTGTGCGGTTTTTTCGAGCTGGAATCTGAAAATGTAATACTAATTCCCACCTGCGCCGCGAGATTTCCACGTCATCAAATCGGAGACGTTGTTATATTGCTGTGCATTGCGATGGCGAACATACACGTAACCTGATTATCAGAAGCGTGATGAAGCAACCTAGTCGCACATCACAAAGCACACACTGGCTTCTCGTCTGTTGAGGGTATCAGATGTGACATTTCTGTCGGAAAGGCTTACTAAAGACATTTAGAACAATCTGACTTAACACTACATTGATTGGGGATGCAAGGAGAAGGGGATGTCTAGAAGGGTGCGAAGAACTGGAAGACGGTGGACGTGTTGAAGGTCCGGAAGGAGTGAAGGAGGTAGGCATTAGTGGGAGGATTGCCCCGCATTCGTGTTGTGTTCGATGACGCGTTGTCCAGCGACCACCACCAGGGCAATGTCACCACGGCTGACAGGCTTCAGTCCAACTTTCGGATGAGCCCAAAAGTGTTCCTCCACGTGAGTGGCCGTTGTCCCTTGTTGTGCCCTATGTTGGCCCGCGGACTGATTTATGCCGTCCCCTGGGCGCGCGTTCGAATGGCGCCGCCCACTCGAGCGCCAGTCTTGCTATTACTTGCTCTACTATTTGTACTTGGTAAAAGCCGTTTCCCACACCAAAGTGGCACGTGCGGTGCCTGAAGCTCCGGATAGTGTTCACATCCTGCATACGGTGTGCCGTTGTTCGATTGCTTCTGTTTTACGGCCGAGCTCGATTGTGTGTGCGGGCGTGCGTTCAGTATTTGATTGCCGACTTGATGTTGCGGGCCGCCGAGTAGCTGTCGTGTGGGCCCTATGGTCCCATCCCCATGTCCCTATCATCGAGCACCTCTGCGCAGTTTGCCCCTATTCGGAGGTCACCACTGCCATCAACGCATTCACTAGCCACACTAACCAACAACAATCATCTGAACAACAATTCGCTTGTCAATCCGTCGCTTGAGCCCGTACTCGAAACTACACCGCTCACCAACGGAGGGCCGAAGCTAAAGAAGGCCACTGTACCGGTACCGGATCCACGACGACCCGTATTCAGAGAACCGCCTGTATCGCGTCTGCTACCTGGAACTGCCGGATATCCTGTGAGTCACGTTCTTTCATATGACTTTTTAAGCCATTTCCTAGTAACAAATATGGTGCCCGTCGTCGTTTCTTTCTCTGTTCTCAAATGCCCATCGGAAATGCATGAGGTGCCACATGAACGATAACACAAATCCGCACAATTTCCCGTGTCGCCTTCATCCGGACAGTTTACCCATATCGATTCACCTTTGCTCTATCATCATTGTCTTTTTCGCTTCCAATCTCATCTTTGTTTGGATTGCCGGCGGTTTTAGCAAGGATTTTGAGTTCAGCGAGTCCAATAATGCCTCATTTGTTGCTCTACACACCTTTCATTTAACCTATCATTGTGTCTGAATTGCCCTAACGAGCCAGCAAGGCTCTCTCCAAGTGACGTTGAAGCATTTGCTGTTTGTCGTCTCGAGTTTAGTCTCACCGGTGACAGCTAATTGCCCGGCAAGCTAGAAAATATGCAAATTATGGGCGAGACTTGAATAAAAAGCCATTCTTCGCCAAGTGCTTCGCATGTTATTAGGTTAAAGCGATTCGTTGGAATCTCAGACAGCATGGAAACGCTCTCTGATGCTTAAATTTTGCCCAGAAGCAAGTGCTACATGTATCGCCCCTTTAAAATTCGGAGAATTATGTCTTTGGCGCGAAATTCCCTGCTCGTATCGACGCTACCCCGTTGAAAATGCTTGCTTCACGGCTCATATTTCAGTATTTTGAAATGTTGTGCACCATATCAGATGACGGCACTCTCTATTCAAATGAACCCACGGGGTCCGCGTAGCAGGCGTCAAGTTCCTTAGCGATTCCATGCATCACTCGACGTTCTTCTATTCACCTGGATGGATGGGAATTGTGTTGAATTGCGAACGAATCGGGGTACCTCTGCCGGAGTATGCGTCGGTAATAGCTGGTGGGATGTTTTCTAAGTATACTCATGCATGCCATCGCTTAGCATGTGTGAATGAGAGCGATTCCTGCTAGCTCCTAAGACCAAAACAATTTTGGATCATTGGTTAAGCATGGCTCTAGGATAGCTCGAAGAGAAAGCTGTAAGCGTCTCAACTTCTTCTAAGCTCAGCTGACATCAAGACAGCTAGCTACTGCTTACTTCACATTGATTCGTAAGTATAGCACTTTGGAGTACTCGTTTCCCCTGCACTGAAGCTTATGCATCCGGAACCATCGTCTGGCAATTTTCTGTCAGTCTATCTCAAGTTATGACTCTTTCAGTCGCACACGGCGAAATTGGACGCAGGTCCATTATTTACATAATGAATGTTCACACTCCCGAACAGAAAGGGATTAGCTGTCCAAGGATGGGCTTTGGCTGCCAACTAAGAACTGGCAAAAAGGGCATTTCCACAGGGACATCATGTGTGTTTCCTAATGACATTGATGTGGCGGACGTCCTTGTGTTTTCCGCTCTCGTTCATTGAAGACAACATTGTGGAAGCGCAGCTAAGCTGGTGACGCTCAGTAAAGCTTCAGGAATTTACGAAGCAGCACAAAGAAGGAACTCCGTATGTCTTTCTCAAGCTCTAGTGGGAGGTGGCGAAAAATAAGTGCAAGTTATGACGGTCGATTGAGTTTCAAATTCGTTAGTGCTATTACGGAAGTGGTCGAGCAGCAATTCTGGATCCAGCGATGAAGAAAAGCAAAATCCCCCAAGAACGTGGTGGGCAAGTGTGGATTGCGCAATCTCCGGTGACTTCAAGCCTATTCTGGATTTAAATGGGAGCTAATGAATAATGTTTTGTTTTGCTCATATTTCTTTTTCACGTCTCTACCATGAAAACAAAATATCCCTGGGAGTTTTTTGCATGTGATCCATAAGGTTTTTGCCAATCTTGTTTTGTTGCAGACTTCATTACTCGCTGCTGCACAAGATGAAATATCCTTAACAGAAAAAGTTACATGACTAAAGTTATTGTTGAGGGAAGAAAAAACTGGCTCATAATACGATTTACCTTGGGAAAAATGTCTGGAGAAGTGAATTGCAGAGATTTTTCAAGATCATAATGCCATGGCTAGAGGTTTCAGAATATTTGTGACTAGAGAAGAGTTGCATTTCACCTGTTTTGATTCAGAAACCAGATGCACTTGTGCAAAGGAGTTTGTCACGACTTTACTGAGATTACTGACTTAAATAGCTTTATGGTCTTAGTAAATTCCTTGAATTTGAGTGATTAGGACTGCCAAGACTCCCTGGATATGAACTTTAGCTCTAGTTCAAAGCGATTTTATAGTACAGGTCTTGCAAAAGTCCTTCCATACCAGAGGACAGCTCTATCCGCAACTAAAGGTTGAAGCCAATTTACATGTCAACTGGCTTCTGGTCTATAGCAATTCGCCCCATAAGAAACGCTGCTGTGTGTATGTTGACGCAAATGTTATTCTTATTAATGTCGTTATATGCGCCGTTGAAGGCGATTAAGCGCATGAAGATGTGGACGCGCCCGATGATGAGAACATTCCTTCCACCACTGCTTCCAGTAAATGAACACTGCCAGCAGTTGTTATATTATGACGAACAAGAGCGCGTCATTGAGTGGTTTCCAGACTGAGCCACAAGCCACAAGCAACACTTGTTCCAGGGAACAATAGCTGGCACTTCCGGGACCTCATCGACGGAGAAAACCTTAACGAAACACCTCCTTACCTTCACCACTCAGTTAGAAGGACGTATTTCCGTAAGATGGCTGCAGCTCGCCCTGTTAATGTTATTGCTGCTTGCTCGAGTTCATCCAACTACGAACGGACATCCAGAAGTTAATGAAAAAACATGTGCAGGCCGGGACAGTGATGAGACTTGAAAAACGACATTATCGCGTTTCTGGATGGGAATTTCTCAAATTTCCGTAAATTGAGCGCCAACGTTGCGGTGAATAGTCTTCAATTTATCATTTCTAAGATTGCGACACGACTATACCAGAACGTCTGCAAGAGGATTCGTACGATCCCCGCTCAGATAAGGAGCCGGACCTCATCGACAGCTCTCAGGGGACCACTATAAAAACGTCAAATTAAGGGGACGCAGATTCGGACGTACTTTGTGAGCTGTCCATATTCGTCTCTTCTATATCCTTGAATATGCCTTCAAGATTTTACGCATCGCTAAAGTTTCATCTTCGGAAGTGCAATGGAGAATTGAGGCAGAGTGGAAATATAAGTTGTTGTTCGGGGATGTCACTGAGGGACGAGTGGAATTTCTAGTTCGTGAGGGTCCAGAAGTTCCCAATAACTACAAAGCAGTACTCAGCAGTACTCAACAGTAGCTACTGTCAACTACGGAAGCGATCATAGCAGTCCCACTAGTGCTGACTGTTGAATCCAGGGCATGTCTTGGATCGAACATACTTAATTCGTCATTTCCGCAGCTTATCGCGGCCACTCATTCATAAACACACACTTTCTGGCTTTATAACAGAAAAAAGTTACTTAGCAGCGCAATTTTCTGGGAAAATTGCTTCGAGTTGCGAGAAAACAATGGCTGACCAGCAGTGAAAACTTACATCTCACGAGGGACTCATCAAAGAATCGCTGAACATGGCGTTGTAAGACATTTTGATGGATTGCTCAGGGGTTGCTTTTTGACGGCTTTGCTAAACACAACAGGTTTGTGGATCAGTTGATGGGATCCGTGTATTTACTCAAATCCATAAGCGTAAGGATTGCAACGATTCAGTTAGGAGGGTAAGGGATTTTAACGTTGGAAAATGGCTTCTCATTTAAACTGCACTCGATAATAGACTTCCACGCTCCTGCTCGCCTCACCTCCTCCAGCATCAGTGCCGTTTTATGACTCGTGATCCTTAAGGATGTCCCTCATTCCGCCTGCACTTGCTGCTCCACTATAGCCGACCGGCTTCATTTTTCTTGGTATCCGGGAAGATTTTTGGTTGCATAGGTGTTTTCTTTAGCCATTAGTCATTCGTTTCTTTTCCCAAGATGCTTCTATATAGGCTGTTGTGAGGTTTCTATATTATACGCTTGTTATGAATTATTGTCTGGTTTTCTGGTTGGAATTGCCGAGAAACGGCAGGAACGACGCTGTGTTTTCGGGGCACTACCCCGTTTCTCGCTCGTTTCCATAGCAGAAATTCGATGAAGACGGACAAATCAGTTTGTGTTTTATGTTTTTCACATTCTTTGAGCTTTTGCTACAACCACGAAAAATAAACTTACAAGCAAGAATGTAGAAAAAGCAGCTAGAGCCTAGTGTGAGCAAATGAACGTTACTGTTACTGTTACAGAAAACATCTGGCAATATAGTTGTAGGTTTATACATTTCCGATAGCTCGCAATAACATGGAAGCTCAAATCTTCCCATTGGTGACGTCATAATTGAAGTGCAGGGTTTTTACCGCCTGTAGATCCATTAGGAATATCCGAAGTCCAGCAAAGATTTCGAAATAATACCCTACTAGACATAACAACTTTAAGATTGTTTTGTAGTTGGCTCGAAATGGACTTAGCTCCAATAAATAGCGGATAAAAATCACGTAAACACCAAAGACGGATTCCTTATATCCGCCTGGCTCTGCTCTGTGAGAAAAGGGGGTGCCCGTGTAATTATGGTAAAATTTGAACAAGAGTCCAATGCAAATAGACGCTTTCCACCAAATGCCACCAATCCGATTAAATTTTTTTCCTTTGAATCCTCATCAAGCCTCCAGCAATGGATTTGCAAGACTACTGTCCCCACAATCGAGATGAGAATACAACTGAAAAACGTTTGCAAGAGAGGTCTAATAACCTTACCTAGCTGCTGACAATGTCCGGAAATGTAGACCTGGGCTTATAGGGTATGGTGAGTTGCAACGCGAACAATCACTGCAGACTCCTATTACCCCCCCCCCCCCTCTCTATTCCTTCCAAAGTGCATGCATTTTCACGTTTGAATAAATCAGCATTTATGTGGACCCTGACGGAAATCTGCATGACCATAACGGAAATCCTCCACGAATGAAGGTGTTCGGCGCTGCGCCAACGCGCGTCGCATTTAGCCGTTGACTCGACGTTACCGCCTGAATACGTCTGGATTGTTTTGTTTTCCTTGCGAGTATACTTTTCCCACAGATATCATTTCACTAAAATAACTTACTCGACCGCGAGATGGGGAGAATTTCTCCGCTTTCGTAATGTAACCTATACGCACAGCGCTTATGACGGGGTACTAGTAACGACTGGGGCTTTTTTGATACTCACAAAGACTAGCCAAACAATGGAAAATTGTGTCGGCACAAAGCCACGGCGTGCGCCAAATTGTTGGCCGAAATGTGCCAAAAGTGGTCCATCAGAGCATGTTTCAATACGTTTGCCGGCCGCGTACCTTCTCTGCACTCCTATTTCTGTAAATGCTAAACGTTTTTGTGACCGAAAACTCATGTGGATACATGATTCCGGCACGGAGTCTCAGGATGTGACCTCCGAACCATCCACACCCAGTGTAAGTCTGCATTTTTTCCGATATTCTCTATATTGGTAAATTTTTAAGTAGAACAGGAATTTGTTAGGTGTTGCGAGCCAAAAACATTTTGCCTAATCCACGCGATCGCCAAAAAACATAGGTAGAAGGATAGCAAACATGGGCTCAATCCAGGCTTATGAAGGGCGAAGGTTTCACAAGTATAATCAGGGATAACTAGAAAATTTTCACATCCAAAATTTCACTCCTAGGTAGAAGCCGAATGTTTGCTCATAACAGCTCTTCTTAACTTGCTTAGACTGGTCATTAGCTTCTATTTATGTTACAGGATTGATGAGCTAAGGCAGATGGGAACTATTACCAAATTATCTCAAGAACGAGAGCTCCTTTTATTTTTATGAGATTTGATCAAAATCCCTATTCCCAAAAGAATGTTTGCACCTTAGAAGCATATTACATTAGATTCGGAGAAACACACATCTTCAAGAACTGCCCCAGGAATGGAACATGGACAAAGTATGGTTTTATTTTGAAAGGAAACAATTATATAGATACAGAACGGTTTTATTTCAAAAAAAAAGCAAAATCATCTGTGCACTACTGTGAGATGGGATGCGTGGGAAAAAGTTGCAGTTAAATCCACAGAATTTCAAAATTTTTACGAAACTTAGAAGCTATCAAAATCTCTTATATTGCTGCAATATATTCCTACGACATCATAAGGAAGATTTTTGCAGCTAAGATTTGTGGGGTGCTAACCATACTAAATAGTTGTAGAATATAGTTGAAATAGAAAAGAAGAATAGAATAAAGTTAGATGCAAAACTATGACTTCTAATACTTCCACATAATTATTCTGCCTGCTTAACTAGCTTTGCTTAAATGGCAACCAATTCAAAAAAAAAATCCTATATGAATCAAAAACATTTTTTAATCGCTCTCATGGATTGCTGAGTACAGTTCTCATCCTACAATAGATGGCAAGTCTGCATACATAGAAGGTAGTTTGGTTAGGGTTGGTTACTTCGAACTAAGGGTAGTTTTCAAAAAATATCGACAAGTTCCTTCCTAAGAATGGGGTCCATAAGAGCGTTGCTGACGAAATAGGAGGGGATGTTTAGGATGAGAAGAACTTTGTTAACCCTGATTTCATCTACTGTAGCTGTGGAGCTCAGAATCCCAGCTCTCCCCTCAAAACAGTAGACCATGAATCCGTTTAGTTTATGCGATCCTTGTCTTTTGTAAAATCTCGTTATGGAATAAGGGCACGTCTTATATATGAAAGTTGACTAGACCTTCATTCCACCACCAACCTTAAGTATGTAGTCGTTACCTAGAAACACCCTCAAGCAGCCCTCTTTTCCCCGCATTTTCATGAAATTTCAAATTGTATCTTCTACTACAAGCTGAATGGCAACGTCAGCAGGATTTTCTAGGTATTTTTACTCCACCTAGGTTATTTAGGTAACTCTTTGTTAGGTTGTAGTTGTAATATGTCGCTTGCTGGAGAAGAGGTCATTCATAATGAGGCAGAATTTCAAGTTCCACCCTGCTTGCTCTCCGATTTTTTCTTACACGCTAAGCAATATGCAGGTAAATTTCATGCACTCAAATTGTGGCAATGTTAATTAGGATATTTTTTGTTATTTGATAACTGGAGAACGAGACCAAACCCAGAAGTAATAGGCTGAGCAAGTTAAAAGCGGCAGGGCACTCGTATCTAGGAAACAAGTGAGAAGCAGCAGTGCATTTAAATCCTTGTCAAATAATTCAGTACAAAATCTCTGGAAGAATTAATACAACTTGTGTTTTTCAAATTCACAAGATTTCATGGACAAGCCATGGAAAGAATGACCAATAGCCCGAAAACATACCTTAACAAGTTGGCATCAAAAAATTTTGAACTTACACACCCTCCTTAACGAATTTCTCTCTAACCGACTAACTGAGGTAATACGCGAATCTAGTTCTGCACAGAGATCCATGAAAATCCTACGAAGTTATAGAAAAAAAACTTTCCATCATACCATAGGAAAATGAGGTGGAGGACAACTAGCATAAATACTGTTGTTGTGAAGTCACCGGAATAAAACTACAATAACCAATGGCTCTCTATCAAGTTGAGTTATCATTTTGGAGAACTTCCTGGAAGAAAATTTGACGTTGAAGTGGTTGGATACACATATGATCTCAAGATATAAATGATTGTAAGAAAAAATTTTTGAATTCCTTCACATGCAAAATTTGAGGTTTCCAAATCCTCATATTATTGTTATTGTTAGTTTTTAATAATTTTTAATCATATATGTGTTTAATTAAGATTAAACCGAACATTTGTTTCTAGTGCAACAAATGAGTAGTATTTGAACTATCTCACTATTAGTACAAGTAAGTAAATTCTTTCTTGCCAATCTAAAGCTGTTCTATTAAGACTTCCCACTTCAACTTATTTTAGTATACCATGTAGCGAAAGCCTACGATTCACTATGAGCGTTTCCATATCTTCTTCATCTATTCTTTCCTGGATTTCCTCGGATTTTCTTCAATCCATCCTGGCCGTATTAGCGCACTTTTCCATGGGTAGGCGACTAGGTGGAGGTCGTCGCGTCGCTGCATCGGTTGATGTGTCCTGGCGTCCTGGCCGTGTTAGCAGCAGCCGCGTTTGCTTCCATTTGCATATCTGCTAGCGGCAATTTTCCTCGCCGAAATCAAAGGCAATCGTCTCAAAAATTCAATTACAAATTAGCACATTGTGTGGTGTGCGCGTACGGGCGGGCGGACCTGGCGTACGTCAGCGCCGGCCGAACTGGGACACGCCTTGAACACATCAAAATCGGTCCCACTACGAAAAGCACATTACTATCTTTGTAAATTGAATAATTCTTGGATGTTGTCCCGAAATGTTGCCGGGGCTTTGTCTCATGCACTCTGCGTGGCATGGCACGTCTTATTGCATTAGATCGTGGAAATTCACGATTTGTTTGCTCTTCTAGACTCGTAATCTTTTCTTGGCTGGGAGACCTGTGGAAAAACTTTAGAATTGGGGATCCTCATGTGAATTCGAGGAAGTGCACGGTGTCTTCCAAGTTTCACTATAAACTTTTGTTTTTCTATTTAGACTTTTTTCTGAGATAAGATTAAATTACGTAGGACAGAGGTTTTGTACTGCGGGCTTTTTGCCCTTTTTAATTCATATTTTTTACGACTTCAATGAGCACGATCACTTTTTTGAGTTAAAGTTTTTAGTACTTTGATTTCTTGCCTTTTGTAATCAAGGACGACAGATAAAGCTCATAGCTTTACTAGTTTTTGGATAGAACCCTTAGCTCTATTTAAGTTGGCATTAGGTGCCCAGCCTTTCTCATGTAATTTTATAGTATTGCTCGAACAAAAATCGAATAAACTTTTTTCATTCATTGAATAATTTAGTAGCACGTTTGAAAAATAGAGTATCCCAAAAACGAAAGCTCTATGGCTGTTCTTTCCTACCTTCAAAGGCTGTGGGGCTCTCCGTCTCCTCAACTTTACCTATTTGAAATCGAATATTCGGATATCGAATGTATCTAATACATTATTCGCTTAACACACTAGTGATTTCCGGAGTCCAACAATTGTAGTTGTTACACTGATTTTCCTTCTCATTTCCATTTCATACGTCTCAAAAACGTGGTAAAACAAAGAAAAAAAGAAAGGAATAATGAACACTAATGGACTTTTATTTTTGCCTTCTACAATCCCTCAGGACGATTGGATAAATTTTGTTCAGAAATAACATTACCAAGGAACCTACTTTTTACATACACACTTCAGCATGGGATAGCTATCTGCTGATGGGCTCATCAAGTACATAAATTAAGCAAAATGGCTGGGTTGTTGCTTAATTCTCTTTTCTTTTCCTTGCCCGCTTCTGCCGAACATATCCACTCCTCATGGGCTGAGCATCTCTTAATTATTTAGTTGTTTTTCTCGTTAACATGAAAAACGCTGCAACATAACATGATTATCACACTTTCACTTATCCTCCTCATTGTTCAACTCTACACGGATCCCCTGTTTTAATTGTGTGTCTCGTATGACTTCGACACAACTACTTCAGCCATGTGTCGCGATCAGCATTGCAACAAATGATTATAAATCGTTCTCGAAAAGAAAACAACAAATGTTTCGGCCGCCAAAGGTAAGAGAATTGCTCGCTGAGATTGTGCGTGTTGATCTGGGAGAGATTCTGGAAAGGAGGATTCCTCTTCGTTCTTTACGGACCATCTAGAAAGCCCCACATAAAAGTCGGTTCCCCTTTGAGTGTCTCATCTTCTTCAACTGCTTACTGCCTGGCAGCTGGTGCTGGTGTCGGGGATGACTGGAGTTGACTAGTAGCTGCCAGTATCTTTCCCCGATCCCCCTGGCAGCGTCTCCCGATTGTCGCCGATTTCACGCTCAGTTAGACAGCTGTCGAAGATCTGATAGGCCTTGATTTCAATTATGGCAGCCCGTATGCAAATCAACTCACTCACATGCGCCGCCTTTACCCTCATTGGACGAGGTCATCACTATTAGGCCACTTGTGAACAACGGCAAAGTGCTTCCGGTTATGGGACAAGTGTTGGAAGGCAGTTCTGCGCTTGCAATTTCATGCAGAGGTAATGAAAATTCGGCTTAAAATCACAATACTGAAATCTTATGAGCTGGTGTAGCTAGGAAAACGGTGTCCAATCGGTATCTGAGATCCGGTGCTTTTTCAGCGTTCCAGGTAAGTGTGGCTCGAACACTTCCTTCTTCCAGAAATCTTCCTTATCCGTTGTAATAGCGGCTACTATATAGTACACTCTCAGCTTCTACACAACACAAAATCCTAGGAATAATGCTTCTGATTGTTATAGATTAGCCTTGGGCTCTTTTTTTCTAATTGCTAAGCTCAAGACTTTGTTTTCATTGTGGAACTCTCTCTCCCTTCGATTCAGAGGGTACCTCATGACCAGGGATGAGCGGAAGTGTTCCATAAGGCGGGAAGTCGGAAGGTGAAAGAATTTTGAAATTTGGAAAAGTTTGTACACTTAAAAACAACTTGTATTTGTTGACGTAGCTCACCTATTCCCAATCCTTCAGAAACCTAAAGTCAGAAGCTCGCATAAAGCCAGAATCCAGAAACTTCCGAACTTCCGGAACCGGAACTGTGCTCATCCTTGCTCATGACTTAAAGAATATTGATGCACTCTCAGGAGAAAAACTATTATGCTTTTTATGAGTAAGTGTAGTTTTAGCTCTACTTGCTTCAGCATATGCCTGGCCACCCCCTCCCCTTGCTTAGATTACTTCCTCTATTTAGGATGAGGAACCTGACTGGAATGGGGCTAAGGCAAGAACTGCAAGAAAGGATACCCTTCCACGCAAATACAGCCAGAGCTATCCATCTATCTTTTCCTGAAAAATGTCCTGGCGAGTAATTAATATTTTAGCACACTGGGATGTCCATGCCCTTATACACGTAACTTGCAGAATTTTCCTACTGCTTTGTAGTTGATGAGAAGCCAGGAATGCATTCTGGAAAACTACTAAGTTCATTCGACGATGATGATGAGTAAGTCGAATTTCGCGAGTGTGTGCACGCCAGAATGATGTATGCCCGTTCGAGGGTTTTATCAAATCTGGGAAGGCACTCTAAACCCTAGTCAGAAGCATTAGTCGCGTTTCGTCGAAGCGCATTCGTGCGATGATGTTTGACCGAGATAGACAATACAGACACATAATGATGGCAAAAAAAGCTTAGACTTCTAATTGTTTATTGAGAGGAAATGCAAACAAAAAACAAATCGTTGTTTGTTTGCTTAATGCTCCAAAAATAGAGTGCCAAGAAAATTATGTCGTTGATTTTTGTTTCGGAAGAAGCGCAACTGTCTTAGTAAGGCTCATATCTAAATAATGAAGGAAGATTATAACAAGAGAACAAAAAATATAAGTTATTTGGAGCCCTT
>KN726716.1:22038-37334 GCA_000816745.1 Ancylostoma duodenale
AAAGATACCCTCACGGTAAATGTGTTGATGGGTGCCAGTTATAGGGTAAATTTAAGTACGTTAATGCGTTTACTCTGGGTAATCTCAAGGATGCGTCCAAGCCGAGGGTCGCATCCATCATTGAGTTACCTATGGTTATAGTGATTACCCCCAAAGTTTACCCTTTTCTCTGCATTCATCGAGAACCCCCCGTCCTTCCCCCTAAACGGATCATGCGCCAACTAGGCGTAACTGTGAGAGTCTATATACCCTTTGGAGAAAACCGTGATGGATACCTCTTCCACGATTACCCCCAACATTGCCATGGGCTCTCACCCTGTGGTAAAGGTTACCCATTTTTCAGTGATGAATGCCATTCCTGGAGGGACTATAGGTTGTAGGCCGATAAGCCACAACTGAGCGAACCTTCGAATTAGGTGTGATCCGTACGGAATCGTAGTAGATTCGCGGAGTGTTCTCGTTGTTTTGTTTGACTTTTCCAGAGCGATCTCCGAGGCTGAAAGGAGTGTGTATGTGTGTGTGTGCGTGAATGGTGAAATATGAAAAGCAAAACGCGGCCGGCGCTTCGCGCATCAACGCATCCAGAAGTGACATCGGCCGAACTCGAGCAGCATTTCGTCAGTGAGCGAGTGCTTCTGGTCAGCGACCGCTCCGTCGACGATGGTCGTCGCAACGTTTAGTGTCACAAGATGCGTCCTAACGAGAGGTGTCGGCAACGCAATCTGTGCACCTTTTCCGCGATAATCGCCGGCGTCACGCCCCTAGGCACTGCTAGCCGCCTGCGCCGCGCCTCAATGCCTCAACGACCCTTGTCGAACACTCGCTAATGTGATGAATCACATGTTGAATTCGATTCATACCTGTTTTACGGTGCCTTCAACGAACTGTATTTGCTCATCACTTCAACGGCTGCGTACAGCCATATTTTGATTTCGTGGAATGAGATGCATGGGCATGTGTCGTGGCAACGTATTGCTGGTCGTCTAGGAAAATATAAGGTGAACTAGAGTACTGAAAATTCTCAACCTGTTACTCGAAAGCGGTTATTACTTGTTGAGCCGAATCTCAATGTCGTGCATATTTTATGTACCCGGCTAGGACAACGTAGGTACAATGTGCTTTTACTGAAACGACGGCCCCGTTGCTATAGTGCGCAAAGGAAATCGCTTTAGCAGATCCTATACTGGTTATTACTCCAATGCTAAGACGTATCACAGCAAAAAATTGACTCAATGTAGCGCATACTGGTAAAAACTTGTACCTTTGGCTATGATGTATAGGTAGTAACCTTTCATTTGCATTGCTTTTTGTACCTGGATTAGCACGTTTTCTGGCGTAGTAATCCCACAAAGTCGCTTTTGTTCAAGTCAGTAACTGTTATTACCTATTTCGTTATCCAATACTTATGTGTGAATCTTGTCACTGACGAAATAAAATATCAAAAATATCAAAAATAAATTCTCTGCGTTTTCTGTTCTGGGTTAGGATTCATGAAACTATAACCAGCCGAGACTAGGGTGGTAAACCAACTATCACGCGTCTCTTGGCCTTATGCACTCTAGACTGAGACCAATGCCTCTAATCAGGATAGGTTTGCTTACTTATCGTTCCGTGAATCCCAGCCCTGAAGACTAAATGACAAATTTTTTTGGCTTTTTTCTCTCCAATAACTCTATCATTTGAGAATGTGGGGACCTCATGTCTTTCTTTTTGTTGCCGCCCAAAATTCTTGAGACCCTAAACCGACATGTCACGTCAGCTCATGCTTCACGGAAACCTTTGCTCGTTCCGAACATTACTATGCAAAAAACATGCACCCAATCTCCAACTAAGCCTAGCATTGGCCAGCGTTTCGGAAATATTGATTTTGAAACCGAGTTTAGACGACGAGAATCTGATTCACTCATTCGAATGTACACACGACATTAGGAGATGATTTGTCTGAAGCCTTCTCCTTTGTTTCATACATTCTTTTCGCGATTAAATCGCCTTTAACGGACCATAAACAAGTCTGAAGACTTCTTCAAAATCGGTTAGGTTAGTGTGCAGAGCAAGAAAAACAAGTCCTAGAAGTTCGTACTCCTCGTGGTCATCACGAAGTCAGAAAATAAGTCGAGTCGAGTCTCGCTCAGCAATTCGCGACGAGATCGCCGTAGTTAATGGCCGAGAGTAAAAAGCACTTGGCTCACCGTAACTCTTTCAAAAGGCTAGCAACGGAAACGATTTCATTGTCTTATGTGTGATGGTGAGAATGTGATGTTGTACTTTTCCCAAGGGGCACTTTCACTCTCCCAGACTGACGGCAATAATCGTGTCCCGTTTGAACGATGTCCGTTAAGCATTCTCACACGATAATGTAATTACAAACCTCCATCATATCAAGCTGCGATAAATGCAATGGTGTCAATGGTGTAAGTGTTTCTCCGTCCCTGTTCCTCGATGCTAAAAATGTGAAATGTACCTGGAATCGAGGAATGTTTAGTTGTGGGATTGTGGGATTGAGCTTGTTCATAGCGTATGTATGTTCCGGTCCAGCGCAACCATCAGCTGTGTGTTTTCAATCAACTAAGTTTGTTTATGAACTACGCTGGAACAGCCACCCAGAGTGTTTTGCTTGTTCGTTTTTCTGGCATTTCTATACCAGAATCGCGCCATTGTACCTCACACATAGAGTAGTAATAGCTGTGATATCCGAGTGGAAAGCCGGAAAACACAAGTTTCCCCGACATAGTAGTACGATGAAAACAAAACCGGCGAACGAGACGCAATGAGTTGCAAGTGCAAGTGGCTTTCTGGTGGTCGTAGAATGGGCTTTGCTTCTCTAAAGTTCATTTGAAAATCACCATATGGGAATGGGTGGCTGGTGGTGAGGGCGAGGAGTTCCGCGCTTTACTCCTACCTACGCACCCTCTGATGTCTTGAAAAGATGACTCGAGCCAGCGGCGCCGCCGAGGCCCGCGCTTCGCATACTTATGCCCTCATCCACTTGCCAATTGTTAGCGCCTCATTCCTAGTCCGCAATTGCCAGCACTATGCTCCATACAATCATCTCTGTATATTCCTGCTAAGATTCGCTGGAAAACCGTTTTATTTCCACTCACTAATGCTGTAAAAACACTACTAACCATCCCCAGTTGTCACGCTGTCGTTCGAGCCGCACTTACCCGGAAGGCTACGGTACATCGACAGTTCCGTGAGTACCGAATCGTACCGGAACAACACATCCACATCGTCTGATTCGATAAGCCGGTATCAGGACTCTGCAGACGGATGTATGCTCGGTTCGGAGCCTGAGCCGCCGCTGCTCTCGCGGATCGTCGGAGTTCCACCGCCACCGCCACCTCGCGCACCCTCGACAGCGTTACTGCGTCGACCGACATCGGCGACCACACCTAAACAATCTCAAAAACAACAACAACAACCGAAACGTGCCGACACTAGGAACAAATACAACGAAAGCCCGTACAAGGAAAAACAGGCATACGTTCGCATACATTGTTCTTCTCTTGTTCCAGCTTCAAAGCACGACGAGTAAACACTTCAGAAGAGAAATATGCACTTTCTGATGTGGCAAAAAGACTAAAACGCTAAGAACAAAATTTCACATTGGGATTAAATACGTCTTCTTTCAGCGTACTCCATTAGAGAAGGCACGTCATCTCGACAACCTACCGTCATATCAGGTGAGAAACCTTTTAACTATCATCTTCGTTCAGTTGAGTATACTAAATTACTACCTTGCGTGCAGAAATGCAAAAATCCTAAAGGAACTGCTCGTAGAGCCGCTCATTCTATTGGATTGAGGTCTTTTTTTCTGCAAACTTGTTCCTAACGCTGTTGCAGTCGTCCGCACGTTTTTTTTGAAGCAAATCCAATCCATTTTCGCAATTATTCGAACACTCATAGGAGGCAGCGCTTCCTCTTTACTGTGAAAGTATAGTGTTTCACTAGGTGCATCCTTTAAAAAAGCTTAATTCTGCTGGAAATATCAAACATTAAGTTCGACGAGGAATAGCAAATATTTTATGACGTTGTTTCCGAAATTGTGGTGAAGTAATAAGGGTAAGATAGCGTTGGGTTGCTATTTATGTAGTACATGCTTGCTACACGCAGACAAATACCACTTTTCCTGACGGCTTATGTGTTCTGACAGGGTTTTGTCCCACAGATGGGAGGAGCTGACTCTGGAAAGGTGAAGTAGCACCTATTTATGAAGATTTGGTCTAAAAAAATAGGGTAGTGTTCGAAAGGATGGAGCAGTTTTCCCGTGAAACTAAACAACAGTAAATGAAGGTTAGTACGGAGTTCATGAGTTTTTTTTTCTGGTAGTGTATTCCAGTTCATTGTTCACGTCTGGAGTATCAAATATGTAGTTCTCCCTCCAAATCTAAAATTCTGAACGCTTTCGAGTCCTGGCCGATTCGGCCAAAACGCATTTTAGCTGGTTGAGTTGTCAGTCTGCTCTATCGCGTTTGCGCTCCCCGGCTATTCTCCACTTCAAGTCCGCCTCCTTCTTGTCATCCTGCCATAAAACGTGACTCCAACACTCTGATGTCTGCTCTACTCAATGTCCATCCATCTGTTTCTGTGTGTATTCACGCTTTGAAGATGTCGAATCAAATATTATGATGAGGCTAGCAGCGATTGAGCGGTCCGCAATCCAATTACCGCAACGTCTATGCGAAAGACGATGTGTTAAAGTTGATTCGAGAAGTTTAAGGTAGATTCGTATTGTTTCCTTCCTGGACGTGCATACATATGCTTCCTGAAAAGAAACAAAGAGCGGTGAGAGCGAAAAAAGTCGCCCTATCGCCCCAGTCAGCTCAGCTCCACTACTGCACTGAGATTAGCCCTTGTCATGAAGTTGGTCCACTGCGTCCGTCATCTGTGACATTTCGGCCGTCACATAAAAGTTAAACTACGGCGATTTTTTGGGCAGCAGCAACAGGGAACCTAAAAAGGGAGTAGGCTTTCGCATGAACGTAGCGCTCTACCAAGGCTTATTACAGCAGTAATGTTACTGGATTTCTTAGAAAGTCATAATTTCCAAACTGACGGACAACATTTGCTGTCATACTCCTATCTTTCAAATCGGCGCTTTTTTTTCGCATTTCGCGCTATCTTCGCCAAATCTGAAAACATGACCCTCCACTTCACCTACGTAGGATTCCAATTGTTCCGGATGCACTGCATTTACAACAAAATCTAGAAGCTTACAGCAATTCGAAGCTTTCCCTTTGCCCTATCCACGTTTTGAGTTAAAATTTCATGGAGTGTGCTCACCGATTCCAAGTTAAGCACGAGTTTCGCTCAAGCTTCTCCATAAATTTCATCCTTGGCAACGTGAGCTGGCAATTTCCTGGAACGAGTAAGGCGTCACTTTTTGCCGGATGTAGCGCGCTTGCCTTGAACTTGGTGCGTCTCCCTCAATAATAGATAAAATTATTCTTCATACAAAGCATAGACAGTCCCAGGTTCTTGTGTGCTATGTATATGCTATCCTAGCGTTGTCAGGAAGTGGTTGCGTTGTTAGGCAATGCATATCGAATAAGTTCTGGGCAAGGCATATCAATAAATTCTGAGACGAAGACTGTAATTTGTAGGGGAACTGTGGCTAACACTCACTGGGCCAACTTGACTCATTGGGTAAGACTGGTAAAATAGAACCCACGGCCAAAACTACTGAGTTCAATTTCTGGAATTCTGATATTGAAGCTAGTTCTATTTTCTGGAGGTATCCAGGGGAAAGACCAAGAGTGTAAAAGCGCGTGTCTGAACTTCACAACAAACCTAGAATTAAAACGTAGGGGAGAAATGTTACTGATAAGAGTTCTGGCAATTCCCTGTTATATTTGAGACCGAATAAAAATTGAATAATTCAATTCATTCAATCATTCGTGTAGAACTAGACCCGAAAATTTTGAAAGTTCTGAGAAGAGAGAGAGACTTCAATGCCTCCTTTTTACATCCCTAAAGGATCGCTCCCACTTCTCTAGGCATTTAAACTAAGCTTATTCAAAATTGAATCTTTGAATTTCGAATAAATCTAAGGCTATCTAATGCCTTATTATGCCCTAAGTACCTACCTGAATAAGGCCTGATTTGGCCGAGATGTTCAATTTAACACGTTCTGTCAAAACTAATTTTAATCTAATTTTTCTGTCAGAACTGCAGTACATATTTATAACCAAAAGTCAGACACCTCTGAATTCTTGGAGCTTTCCTCCAGCAAACATTTTTTTGAATAGCAGCACTGACTCAACAATTCAACGATTTTGGTACATGCTCCCCTCTACTCCTGGTCCTGGTCCAAGCATCCAGAAGTCTGAAACAGATCTAGAAGCTAGGAGCGTTTTCGTAGGACTGCAATATGTATCAACTTGAGTGACATGAGATATCCAAATAGAGTTGGATATAGTAGGTAAACAGCAAAACTAATACATATACACACACAGATGCGCTTCGTTCATGCTGAAGTGTTATGCATCTTCATAATGCTCCGCCTTTTACGTGAGCCGTGTTCCTCATCCGCAATGAGGCAGGCTCAGCTGGCCTACGGTCGACCTGCTTGTGTTGGCGAATGCATCTATTGCTTTGTTTTGATGATCTGACAATTTGTCGCCTCGCACCCACTCGCAGTAGTTTATTCGCTGAACTTCTATATGGTTTTTTTTGTCCTACTTTAGTTGTGGATTTGTGTGGGAGTCGGTAGTGCTTGTGTGTGCCTAGTTGTCGCTTCATTTCGCGCACTATTTCCCCCGTGGGCAGTGCCCCCTATCTCGGTCGGATAATATCATTTAGCTGATCAGGGAACGCCACCCTCTGTCCTAATAACGCTCGTCGCGAGTACAAACGAGTACCAATCGCAAAGTGCGGGTGGCTGCTGCGTTGACTCTGAGCGAGAGCACTCCTCTATTCCATTATGTTCGGCATATCATGATTCGATCTCCTGCCAACACTATTAGCATTAAATTTTGCACAAATGCTCCAGAAAAAGCAAGCTAATGTTAAATATTTGAGAAAGGTGAGTGGTTAACCTTTCAACATCTTCGATTTCATCTTTACCACAGTCATGACATGCATACATCCTGAATCCATGCTTTTCCAGGCACAGAAACTTCTCGACGGCTCACACCAACTACGCATAGACACGCATCACGTTGGAGCTCCTGGCCACGGCGCAGGTAAGAAGTCGAGCCTTTCGTCATGCCTTGCATCATCTCCCCAGATAATCCTCCTTCTTCCAGAATACGGAAATAACCTATACTAGTACGATAAGTAACAGAGCTCTTGTGTGCATCTCAGCCACTAAATAATCAGCTTTCTGAAGTTTGATGTGTAAACAACGGAGTTAATAAGCACGTGCTGATATGTGCTGCTATCACAGATCCCCCATTTTTTCCTTTGCAGGCCACGGTCATAAGAAGGAGTTTGGTCCTGCGATGATTCTCTACTACCTTGCATCCGCGTTTCGTGCTCTGTATCCACGACTAGACGACGACTTTGTCGATAAGCTCAACTATTATTATACTACTACTATATGTGAGTAAATAGTCCTACACATGTCCTGAGAAAACAATCTCTCTTGCTTCAACCATCCAGAAAGCTTTCGCTAGAGTGCTAGAAACTTCCTAACATGGAGAAAAAGTCTTTGCGCAACCACACACTTCTTTCTTTGCCGGAGGCAATCCGCTCTCCAGCGCTTGATTGAATTTAGCTCTCATTTAGTGCAAAAAGTTGTCTTCTACTAAGTTTATCCTGTTTCAGTGGCTTCCTTTGCATTACTAGTATCGGCGAAGCAGTATGTTGGTGAGTTTAATTTCTTAATAATTTGTTCTTAAAGCTTTTGGCCCTGGATCCGTCATAGTTCACTTTCTGTAATAGTGGAAAATTGTCTGAAGGTTCCGCTATTCAAGAACACAGCTAGTTTTTAGCTTTACGCATTCTTTCACCGCAATTACTGTGAGGTCCCGTTGGGATTTTCTGGAAACGCCTCCAGAATAGCTGGAGACCAAAGAAGAAATCCCGATCGCTCTCTATAGAGAAGAGCGCGTCCAAAGGCTGCAGCTGTGTCCGATTTTTGCAGAGATACAACTAAACTGATATGGACGAAAATGAATGAAACAGGAACATGTTAGAACACCTGCAAATACTGCTCATCTAGTATCCTTAAATCCAGAAAATTATATCGAATTTTACATAGATAATGCTATATTTATTTCCATATTTATCGCTAATTATGGTCGCTTAAAGCGCTACACTTTGCAGGATTTCCAATCCAGTGTTGGGTTCCGGCAACGTTCACCGATGCTATGGAACAATACACGGAAAACTACTGCTGGGTACAGAATACCTACTGGGTTCCAATGCAGGTATGGCGCTGAATTCGATAACGTTCCTGAAGACATGTGCAAGTCTATTTCGTGGAGAGGCCGCGTGAACAAAATGTGTATGTGCCACGTTCAGGAGGATATTCCGCGCGAAATTTACTCGCGTCGCAATCGACAAATTGGTTATTATCAATGGGTGCCTTTCATATTGGCAATAGAAGCCCTTCTTTTTTATGTGCCATGTATACTTTGGAGAGGTTTACTCTACTGGCACAGTGGTAAGTACCTAGATTTACCATGGATGTAGATTAATTATTCCGGAAGTTTGGAAGGATTCGTTACTTTTCCAGGAATCAATTTACAAGGCCTCGTCCAAATGGCATGCGATGCTCGCCTTATGGACTCCGAAGTGAAGACAAGGACCGTCTACACTATGGCACGACATATGCAGGATGAAGTGCAGGTTACATCCGTAATTAGTATCTCATCTAGTCACGTCTAGAGCCATAACTTCACCCAACCCCTTGTCCAGCTAAAAATTTGCAACACAATGAGGAAATCCTTATGGTCAACTCGAAAAAGATGTTGGCTATAGGTTACTCATCATAGGTTACTGTGACCTCCTTTGCTGTTTTCGTGCAGTATTGAGCGTGTTTTCGAAAAAAAAAACGGAAGAAAAAAAAAGAGGCAACATCACCATTTTTGCCTCCTCATCCTGATCCTCACAACATATGGAAGGAGTGTAGGCTTGATTATCGATTGTAGCTTCTTTCACATCTTTTCCCAAACATGTACAGACGATATCGAAGAGATAGACGGATTCCATGACAGCAGGAACGCAGTGGGATCTTAACCATGGATGCGGAAAATGCATGCTCCAAATCAGAGGGTCGAATATGAAGGTCCCACCGCGGTTTTGCCACCGTAACGCTGTGTAAAAGCGTGACTACGTCTAACTTTTTGACGAGGACTGCCAGCTTTTAAATTTTTAAATGCTGTTCTCGATTGATATATGTTTTATTCTATTCTAAACTCACTCATACTTCCTCACCTTCACTTGAAAAAACATTTTATTTTTCTAGAACCTATCCTTGAACATTCATTTGAATGTAGTACACAGTATTAGTAGTACCCCACACAAATTGTGCAATAATATCACTGTACGCGCAACAAAAAACGTTAGTGTAGAGCGTCATGCCTGGCAAGAGCGATGATGACAAGCCCTGCGATTGGTCAGTGAGTCATGCCTACCAATCGCAGGCAAGAGTGGCACCGGCCCTTCCGGGTATGACGCTCTACACTCGAAAGACGTTGAATGTTTACAAGCCATATCATTAATTTGCTGATGCTTAATGCTGTGATGCCTAAACTCCTGAGCTGTTTTGGGAATAAGATGTACGCACTATTTCCTAAATCCTATCTATCTTTCCTACAAACTGTTCCGTGATAAATTACTTATCTCGATTTTTTACTTTACAGTTGACGAACATTGACCGATCCGGACATTCACGGACATGCTTCTCCCATATGCAAGTAGGAGCGAATTGTGGTCGACATTGTGGTTGTTATGTCACAATGCTCTATATTGGTATTAAAGTGAGTCCTTTCAATGCTTCCCGGATCCACGAAACTCGTATGATATACGTCTCATTTCAGATTCTGTACTCCGCCAATGTTCTGCTGCAATTTTTCTTTTGAATCATCTGCTCGGCTCGAATGACCTAGCTTATGGCTTCTCATTATTGAAGGACCTTATGCACGAAATTGAATGGGAGCAAACCGGAATGTTCCCCCGCGTAACGCTTTGCGACTTCGAGGCATGTCTTCTACTAATTATAGTAGTTCGGGGAGGGAGGGGCTTTATGAAGACTATCATCTTCTTGGGACTCTTATATATTTTAATCCCGAAAAAGGCTTCTTAATCATCAGGGTTGAAAATATATCTTTATTTACGCGTGAAATCATTTCCTAGGAAGGGGATACTCCATGAAGATGGCACCAAAGTGAAGGAATGAACCTAAAGTGCGTTCAAATTAGGCCTGTAGAGATATTGCGGCACTTGTGCTCGTAGCGAGCTGCAAATTCGATTACGTTATCGCCACCCGTTAGTTGGCTCCCGGGTCAGAAAGGGCGGAGTGGCACACAATCCATACAACATCTCTAGAAATAACGCTTTACACCGTATTTAATCCAGGACCCGTATCCAATGTATTTGACCGTGGGAGGGAGAACTCAGCGGGTATATATCCGTTCCCATTGGCTTTTATCCATTCTGCTACCCAATATAACTAATTCATCCACTTCATTTAAATGGGAATCAACCGGGAAAAGATATCCAGTAGCAAAACGAGTGGATTCGCATATGTATACGTGGATATGTTCTTACCGGATAACCAATTCTCCAAACAACACAAACATTTTCGGTAGAGCGCTTTCACCCGACTGGATGAAGCTTATTGGATACGGACCCAGAACTGCAACTTTGATCCAGAACTGCAAGCAAACCGTGGCGATCCCTACTTCCTGTTGTAGTCTTAAATTTAATTCGTTCTCATGAATTCCCCATTGATTTGAACATTTCGCCTCGAATATAGAAAATGTAAGCCGTTCTTAAATGTTCCATAATCACATACTGAGACAAGAAATCGTTGTGCATACAAAGCGCTCTTCTTAAGCAGCATGCCAACATAAGCACTGCGTCGCCATCGTTGTTTATTTCTGGGAAGCTTCTCCTGGTAGCGTAGAAGTTTTTGACGCTCTTCAGCACGGGGGGAGGGGGTGCTATTGGATTGCGATTTTGAGCTAGCTGTTCCCACTTTCATACGTTGGGGACCACACCAGTTTTTTTCCCTTCTAGTTACTCATCTGTTAATCAGTAACAAGTGAGCCAAACTCTCATTTCACCACATAAAATTGTTAGATCCGTGAAAAACTGGGATTCAGGCAAGTTCCTGTTACAGATAAAGCAAAAAAAAATGTTGTCGGGCAAATTATAATAGAAAGTGGGAGAATTCATGAGCATAATCCAAACGGTTCAACACATGGGCGATTCGATACATATGTCACAGCATCCTCATTGAAATTTAGTGGGATTTTTTCGGGACAATTTCTAGGCACTGCTGTTCCTTCTTATATCCTTGCTCTTCCTCTGCAACTACGCTAGAGCTGTGAATTGACAAAATCCCTATATATTCTGGAAATAGGTAGTGGTTTTGGTAGGTTGACGCTGGCATTTTTATGAGCTCCTGAATTTAAACAACTTTTTTCTTGCCATCGAAAGAAGAGCATGAGAACCCACAATTAATTATTCTATTAAGTGCATACTTGCACAAAAAAAAAAAACTTTGTTTGCTCCAGAACTTTCCTCAAGTTTAAAAATTTGGGAGACTAGAAATCTCCTCAAGTTCAATGCCTTCTATAATATATTACTTTTCATTCTGGAACCAGAAAGACTATAAGCATGACTTTTAGTAAAAGTTGAGGCATGTACTTATATGCATTGCAAATGCAGGATCCGCTGCTGAGAAGGCGAATTTTATCTCAAAATCATTCAAAACGTGTAGAAAATTGTCTGATCTTCGAGAGAAATAGGCTTTTCAATGAGTCTTTTTTTTAAACTTTATAGATTTACCATAAATGTAGTGGGTTCCCACTGAACATCATGGAACAGGAATTTGAGAGCCGACATCTGCATTGTAGTAAAAACTCGTACGCTGTTGAGTTCTAGTGCTCAGCAGGTGGGGTCGGAGCACATTTTGTTCCCACGCAGCCAGGATATTTGTCTAGAATTTTTGCTTTTGATTTTCTTGAAGGAGCTGTTTGAAGCATCTTCACTAGGCCAAGTAATCGTTCTTTTTATGGATTACTAATAATCGCAACCAGTTGTCCTTAAACATAAGGTAATGATCATTTTATATCTACTGGATTATGCCTTCCTACTTATTTAACATCGATCCCGATATCGAGTACTTTTGCATCCTTACTATGTACATTTTCGTGAAACTCGGCCTAATCCTTTTTAGATCTTGTGTGTTTTATGGATTTTTACAGCCATATTACGCAGTTGTTATTGTATTTGTTTAGTAACCAGTAACTATATCATTTATACATGTTTATGCAAAAACCGCTGATTTTTCTCTGGTTCTAGGGTTTTAAAATAACCGACTGTATCCAAAATAACTGATCAAGTCCATGAGCACGTTGAATATGAGCTTTTTTGCCTTTCTTAGACCTTGTGAGGTTAATGTATGATTCAATGAAGGTAACAAGTACCATCCCATCAGTACTGAAAAATCTCAAGGAAAGAAAAAATACAAAGGTTCAAGTTCCACTGCTCCTTTTGAGGCATCACTTCTACTTTTCACACCGATTCATCTGCCTTGGTACCTAGTTGTCCTTCAAGCAGTTTTTATTACAGTTTTCATAATATATACACAAAAATCTAACTCTCTGAACC
The DNA here is from genome assembly GCA_000816745.1 of Ancylostoma duodenale. Taxonomy (NCBI): domain Eukaryota; kingdom Metazoa; phylum Nematoda; class Chromadorea; order Rhabditida; family Ancylostomatidae; genus Ancylostoma; species Ancylostoma duodenale. The sequence goes on from KN726716.1 coordinate 34,825, forward strand.
AGTTCTGTTCTTTACTGTTGTGCCTACTCTGAATAAGTTTATTTAGGTACGTGTACTGGGGAACATTCATCGGCATACCGTTCAATGTGTGCTCATGATCAACATGTTTAATGAGAAGATCTTCTTATTTCTATGGTAAGCATTTTTCTCTCATCTTGGCTTGTCTTTAAAACTGGAGTTAGTGAGGGCTATGCAACCCCATACATGCGTGGTGGAAGTAATTATGACTTGACGTCATGTATGAGTAGGTAGTAAGTACTAAGTGTCTGTGTGCTGTTCTTTTCAAATAACATGCCCTAACTGGGAATTTCTCAATTACTTCGATTACTGCTGATATTAGAAGACTACGAAAATGAGAAATGTTCCGTACTGACGTGCTGTAGCTCGCCAACAATGAGTGTGTTGAACAAGCGCACGGATTGAGTGCTCGTTTTCTGGATTTATGTCCGGCGGTGGTTTCCTTTGAGAAGCATGTCTGCTGGAGGTGGACGACTCGCCAGTGGCAGTTGTGCATGTCATTATCGTTGAAATGTGAATGTGAGCACATTGGCTAGAAGAACGCAAGATCTTAGTATTACAAGAAGGGAGGGACTATCTTATGGATTCTATTGGAAAAGAATCCTGTTTGCGGGGATCCAAGAAATTCCAGTAATTAGGATTAAAACTGATTTCATTAGTGCTCTTGGAACGTATCATCTCCGATTAATCCCAGCTAAGCAGTGGTATTTCAGACGTTAATCGTAAGCTGAAAGTGTAATCCCCAATGACCTATAAGTATATGTTCGTTTCCCAGGATTCTCAAGTCGGCTTTTCCCACCTCCCCTGGCAATCCAAGTGTAAACAGGGCTCCATTTCATTGGCAAGGGGTTGAAACCATACTTTTTTGAAGTAGTCGAGCGCAGCCTCGGCCGACTACTCCATTATGAGCGAAATGGAGTAGTATCACAAGGAAATTCATCCTTTTTGCCTTCCAGACGGCTGTGTTCCATTTCCTGGGCGACACATCCATGCATTTTTTGTAATGTTATCTACAACAGCTGTTTTCACTCTCACCTCTCTGATTATTTATGAGTTTACCTGAAACTGAATGGATATTGCACAAATATTTGTTCTTGGACGTTTTGGAAAAGAAATATAAGTCAGAATAAGGGAACAGCAGTACTCATTCTCAATTGTCACATTTTTAAGTAGTAATTACAGCTAGAAGTATTTATTGTTATGTAGATCTTACTGCAATGAATTTACAAGGCCTCTCTGTCGTGACTGCATACCTTGACGGATCTAAAACAAGTGATAATGAAGTCACACCTATTCATGGAGATCTTATAGGACCAGTGGATGACTTTTCGTGCAAATTTGGTCATTTTTTTAGTGCATTATAATATCCGTGGCCTTAGGAAAACTCGTAGACTCTTGTGTTGCTAATAGAGATTGTTGAACAAGGCAAAAAATCACTCCTGTTTCATGAAATACTGCCGAGAGTGGAATGTTTCAGCTTTTTGGAATGTTCTTGAGACGAAAAAAAGGCTTTTGAGTCATTTTCACTGCTCACTTTTTATTCATTAATCCTACACATAACCATCCCTAGTATTCCCATTCTTGAAGTTTCTGAGCTCCGCCTGTGTAATTTCTAGAGTTGTTCGTGTCTTGCTATATACAAGGAAATTGATGTCTCTTTAGCTACGATATTTGAAACGCTGGTAATTTTTAGAAAGAAATTATTCGTGCAACATACAGTGTTGGCAAGAGAAATGAACTTTTGAACTTATACTCATTACCTTCTTCATACTCATTACCTTCTTCTAGCTGAAGCTTAGAGCTTCTAGTTCTGGAATAAAATGTAATAAATCACTAGGGCTGGACAGAGTTACTTATATACCTAATTTTCACAAGAAAATTCTTCACCCGAATGTGAAGTAATCACATTCAAATACTGCGTGACTTCCAGCTATGGAATTTTCATCGAAATCGAACTTCCCAAAACAACTGAATTCATATCGAACAGAATGATAGAACATTCGGACAAAATCCTGGCAATTTCGGGACTTAGTCAAAAAAATTTGCAATTTATTTTTCCAGCCATTCTAGACCGCTCCGACGGCCATATTTCGCAGCCAATTTGTTCTGCGCCAGATTTTAGCTTTAGGGGGAGAAGCTGCATGACTGTACTCGGTTCCGGAGGATATCCAACCGTTCTAGATATCCTTTCCCAGCAGACTGTCACCAGTGCCGCACATCACGGGTCTCAACGTTTTAATTTTCATTTTGGGGGAGAATAAAACTTTGATGAGAGGGTTGTTGTTCATAATTATGCGCATAGTGCATGAGAATATCATGCAAGACGATGGCACCCACCATGTCTCGGATTAGGTGAAATATGGTGCGCAGCCTGAAATTTTTGACAGGGTTTCTTCACAACCCGTCAAAACCACTTGAGGTTACAAATTAATTTGAGATATTTTCAGGTTCTGGTTCTTAACTGTTGGTGTAATCACTGTATTTAACACTTG
>KN726717.1:4231-23813 GCA_000816745.1 Ancylostoma duodenale
AGATGTAGCTATATAATCATCCATATGAGACTGTCTATTTTACATAAATTTTAATATTTTAGCATCTGAATTAGACCACTTTATTGAATAAATTTTATATATTGCTATGTTTTCTACTGCCTTTTCTAATCCCACAATTTATGACTATAATTCTCATTTTAAAGAAAAATGTGTCAAGTTTAACAGTTTCCCTATTCAAGAAGTTTCTTCTACCTTACTGATGAGTGCAGGAAGAAACTTATTACACTGATTAGTTTTCGTATTAAGGATAGTGCACAAAACGAAAACTAAAATGATCCTAAGTAATTAACGTATGATGCTAAAGAGTAGGTCAAAGCATATATTGAAATGAACACATTCCCACCTCTCAAAATAGGCTCGATTTCAGCATAGTCCAATCACAGGTTTTATCGTCCTATAAGTCTATAATTTTTTGCAAGATTTTTGTGTATAGAATAGAGCTGTAAGTACAATTTCCCCTCGTCTCTTGTTCTCACAACCCAAAATCCCTTCTCAAAAAAAGAAAAGGTCGGCTGAGCAGTAACTGTAGTGCAGCACTGAAGCGTATCCTCTAAATGACATGTTATGCCAACATGCACTTCTTTATGACACCTGCTTACATTCGCCTATTATTTGCGACTTACCCTTTTGTTATTCAAACCAGGCCGCAAACCTTTGTATGAACCTGAAAGAGCTCCTTTTGTTGTAAATTCTATAGAGAAATAATAGCCACAACAGTACGCAGCTTTTGCAAAAGTACATTTTCATTCGCGTTGCACTTTTGATTTCCACTTGATATTGCTTGTATGCATAAAAAAATGAACGAATAGCATACATTTATAACCTTAATATTAAAGGACAATAAAAGTTAAGTTGTTTTAGTATTGTCAGTTAGGAAAAGCTTTCCTAGGAATTTTGATTATTGCATCTGCAGAACAGTGTATCCAGCGTTACTCTTAAGATTCCCTCATTCCGGTATGGTCATCCTCTTATAGAAATCCAAGCATGTATGCATGGCGATACAGTTATGCTCTGCAAGAATAACTAATTGCCTCATGCCACCTCATGCAGTGGAGCTCCTTAGGTAAAAAAGAGAGCAATTAATTAGAGAAAGTACATTTTGCAATTTTTTAGATATGATAGATAATGATGAACATGTGCCTAATATTTGCTCAAATAATGATGGAAATGATGAGAAAAACTCGGGCTGAATGAAAGACAGAGATGAGTGCGACTCCATTTCAAAACTTCGGAGTCCCTTTTGAAGGCAATGTCTCACCTCAGAAGCGATTTCGAGATTTTGATGTTTGAAGAATCTACACACGATGTGGCTCACAATGGTGTACATACATATGCCCTTACAAATGTGCCGGAGAGCCCCTTTTGAAACCCTTCATTTTCGGGGAGTATGAGGTGGAAGCGTTACGAGAGGTACAGCATCGGCACGCTATAGCAACGATGGTGTCGATAAAACAACAAGAATGTATTGTACTCATTCAGAACACTTGCGTTAGTTTACAAAAATTTCCGGCTACTTGGGTCCACAACTGCAGCAGTTCGGAACAAAACAACTCGATTACGCTTTGCAGAAGGAACAAGAACTAGCCACTCTGTTCCTTTTCTTAATGAAAGTCTGGTAATATGTAAAAAAGGGATATATCAAATATCATTGTAACAATTCTCCCTGAAACATCCATTTTCTTTCCATTCTCAAAGTAGTGTAAGCAATGTAATGGATTAACTACCCAAGTTTGAGCATTTTCTGATATTCGTGCGAGTTTTATGGACTAATGGTTATTCCCTTGGACTATTAATCTTTCTCTTCATTTTGTGAATCTTTATAAAGATTATAACCACAGGTCAGTTCTTTTACTTATTGTTCGACTACTTCTATAGCCTCCCCCTAGCTTACTGACGAGCACGTGGCAGGCATATTCTTAGTTTAGTTTCGTATAAGGTTAAGTGCGAAACGGAACTATGCTATCCCTAATGTTTGGATTCTTCTTTTACAATCGCTTCTTTTTTTATTACCGTGGAGAAGAAGGATTTATATCGACTTTTTGCTTGCAGATTCTTGCGCTTTCGATCGAAGAGCGATCCAAACTATCGGATGGATATTCAGAAGACATTTCTACTCCAAATGTGGCTTATTCGACAGTACAGCGGCAAAACATAACAAGGTCATGTTTTCTAACCGTACTGAACGCACAATATAGGGATGGCTGGAGAAGGGAACAATTGTAGGATCGGTACAAACCCCAACATCGGTTTGCCACCCGTTTTCAGAACACTTTCTCCGTGTGTAGTTTCAATGATGCATGTGTATGGATTTTGATCCGAACCGAAATGTCATGGAATTCGGAGTCTCTTCTTTTGTCATGAGCTTTCATTTAATTTAGATGACCTTTACATCCGTTCAATTTAATTCATGTGTTCGTTTCGTTTCTATCAGAATATCCGTTTTTTTTTTTTGGAAATTATGCTAGCAAACAGGTACATGTTTCTAGCAAGGCTTTAGTAGTTTTATTTGTTATGTCATCTTGAATGCAGAGGAACTGTGAAAATAAATGAATAACGAGCATACCGGAATGAGAATAGCTTCTTATCGTCCTCTACGTTAATGTAGCCCATAAACGCGAAGACGACTCCACACACGATATCTACGACGGCAAGGTTTGCGACGAAATTCCTGTAAAAAGAAATTTAATAAACTTTGGAATGCCTAGAAAAAGGCTCAAGAGACTCACCCAAAATCACCAGTAACGTGACAAAACGATAAAACTAGTACAAGGATATTCGTTAGAATACCCATCAACGCCAATATGATCACAGCTATCCCGACAGCAGTCATGAAAAACTCGTTCTGCAATGAAAGAATTGAAAATTAACCTCTGACAAAGAATATCTTTGTTATTCCAGGACTAACCTCCTCACTAATATCTTCTATTTCTTCAGGAAAAATGAAATCCGAGTAATTCGCCAGGCTATCCAGAAAGTCCATGTGGTTACCTTTCATGGTCGTTGGGTAGTCGTCCATTTCCGAAAAAAAAAGAAATGAATGAGAATGAATTGAGGTGCGCACGTTTACTGGTCTGCGAACTCCAACGGAGAAAACAAAAGAGATGAGAAAAAGAGAAAGGAGAGCTGTACAGCTTGGATCATATCAATGAACGTTCAAATCAGTGGAGGATTACATTATCATCATCGAAGATTCAGATATTTATACTGGTACGGAATCATGAAAGCATAATAATATTCTGTGGAGAAATACAGCAACCAATTAGCACTGGCGCTGGAAAAAAAAGAAGTCTGTCGGGAAATACAATAGCGCATCTGCGCAAAGTTCTCTGTCATATTTTCCATAGCATTATGATGAAAATAATGGAAACACATCCATAGCAACTGATCCAGAATGTCAGAAAAGGAAGGAACTCCACAACCAGAAGTAGAGAACGTCTGTGTTACTTGAAATTTTCTGAAATTGTGGATTTGACCACTTCTCGTTCATGTTTCAGAGAAACAGACAAACAGACATATTACTACGGCTATGTGTTGGTACGGAAAATAAATTTTTCCACGAACGACGGCACTCTTTAACAGATAAAGAAGGCGGTCAGTCGAAAAAAAAAAGAATATTGTTCCGAGACTGATCGAGCTGAAACCACCCTATAATTCTTAATAAACTTACAATGTTATTTCAACTAAGAACCCTAAAATGATGAATCCAGAATTATGAAAGTGTGAAAGCTGTAATTGCTGGAGCATCTGTAGAAGAACCTACCTAACTATATACTTTCACTTCTAACAAAGAAACTACTCAAAAACCATCTTACTCAAACTGTAACCAATAACGACAGTATTCGCAAAAATGGCTGAAGTAAGCGTGATGGAAGATAAACTAAACAGGAAAGTACTCTAACCCTTCGAAAACGTTCTGATAACAAAAATTGTATTTTTATTGCCTAGAAAGGACATCAAAGAGGCAGCTGAAATCGTCCCTCGCTTGATGCACTTGTAGCGTTGGTTCTCGGAGCTACTAATTCAGACTGGTTGATATTCAGGAACAGAACGTCCGGAGAGAGCTTTCCGGAAAATTGGAAACTAAATAGACGAGCAATAGAAAAAGAGGGGCGGGTGGGAGCTTGAATTATTCTCTGTGGTTAAGCAAAGGAAGGACTGAGTTATTACTGGATACGATCTGACTTATTCAAATCATAAAAAAGAATATATTAGAGCTGTCGTAATTGTTAGCAGACAGAATATGTTAAATATGTACTATATTACAATTGGAATCGGCCGAGTCGTATCCATTACATTCCGCGAAGGTTAGTCTGGAATATTAAATTAATATTGAGATTACGTACTTCCTCCAGAAAACTTTCACAGTTAAGAAAAAGCTTCGATTAGTACATGCGACAAAGGAAATCCATCAAAAATCTCAAAACCAATCACGCACACCAAAATTTCTTCGTAAGCAAGACCTGCTCATCTCGGAGAATATTCTAGAACATTTATCCTGAACGCCTCAGTGATCCTTCCTGGCTGACGTAAGAGAATTAGACAGAGTGCAGTTTATATGAATGTAATTGCGCTAAACATAATGAACACTGCAGACTTTATTTCAGTAAATTGCTTGCACTTAAATAATGTCCATTAAGTGAATTTCTCGGATGCACCAGGGGGTAATGTGGTCACTCTCCTGCATATGGTGCCTTTCCACCTTATTTAAATGTATCACTGCGCTCTGAATGAGCACGTGATCCACGGTACATCGTAGACTTTTTCCATGGAAACCAACATGGAGTACGCTTCTCAATGCTTTTCGAAGTTGCACTTTTACTGTTTTTCCTTTGAATACTACGTACTTCGAATGTGCTGACGTTGAAGGAGGGCGAATCACGCTGAAGCACAAGGTGAAATACGATTATGCTGGCTATTCAGCTATGAGTAAAGTATCACCCAAGGGACGGTATTTTCGATTTTTCATGTAATCGACGAAATTGAAGGAAAACGTGATTCATTGCTCGACTCACAATTATAACACTTGTGCTCCTCATTGTGCTGGAGATGAGCAAAATCTGTCGCGAAGCAGGAAAATCTGTCGCGAAGCAAAATCTGTCGCTTATGCCCAAACCTACTAGTGTGTGAACAAGAACGTGAACCATATCAAGTATTCACGGTCCAAATGCGTCAGTGCGACTACCCATGGTAGACGTCTTGACGTAAAACATGGTAGTCACAGGGTATTACATACGTTACCCAAGCCCAACCTTCCGCTGATGTGATGGACCAGGGCTAGGATTCATGAACGCATAATCGAGCGAAACCAGGCTAGCAAACAAAGTTTCGCAGCCTCATAGAATAACGTAGTCTATAAGATAACCAATCACACTAACCATCGTTGGTTTGTTTGGTTATCGTCCAATGAACCCTAGCCCAGGATTCCCAAAGCCGACAGTGGTAAAAGTTCGCAAAGTTCCTGGTTCTCACCTATCTGCAACAACTAAGATACGTTAACATCATAGAACCCAGCACATTTTACGCCAGCAACCAAAGTTGGTTTCTTACAATGCCGCGAATGACAAAGCATACATGTACTACTTGATGACCTATGTATGTAGCTGAAAGTGGCAGTGGTAGACGACTGAATCTTATCAGAAGGAGCAGGAAGGAAACCCACCGGTGCAGTTTCTGTTGTCTTCCCGGATTTCGATGCAATATCAGAGAAAAATACGAGAAAAATCAGTATTGCAGTAAAAAAAGCAGTACTATCCAGGAGAATTTCAGAAAAGAAAACGAAGACGCTGAACACATCTTTCAAAAGGTAAGGAGAAAAGCAGGCTACATCACACCAAGTTAAAACGAGGCATCAACAATGAAAGCATGTGGCTGCGACATGACAAGAATGCAGATGCTACGTTCTATCGTACAATTCCTAAAATACACTGAATTGTGTTTGTCCACCTCGCGTATCAAAATGTCCAACAGCATAGATAACTCTGCTGACAGATCCGTTTTCAAAAATATTACTGGCTCTGCCCTGTTTCTAGGAATTGCGATCATCATTGGTGATTGAATTGAATGAAGCGCTCCAAAATGGCTTCGTTATTATCGCGCAAACATCCGTTGCCAAAAAGTACAGGATGCTTATAGAATTGCTTATAGAAGTAAAGTTAGTCATGCATGCTCTTGTTTATTCAGTTATTCATTACAACATAAGGTGGGCCATAAGCAGTCGTGACAGGGAGGTGAACGAATAAAATTTAAAAAAAACGAATTAGATAGCATTTAAGCATTGGATCAGCAATATGAAGTAAGCGAAATTGAAGGAACACAGCTTGCAAAATAGCAAATCCAACGATTCAGTTCGCTTTCACCATAAGCCCTACCCTGATGATTGTCTGGGTAAGTTATTATGATTTGGTTGACTTCTGGCCAGCAACCAGGGACTGAAATGGGATAGAAGAGACAACCATTATTAGCCAGTGCATGAAAGCGAAGAGGTAGCAATACTCTGTTCACTATTGGTTCTGCTTCTATGTGGCTGTCACACTGTAATGTGTAATTACGAGATCTATCAGCCATCTAACGTTGATCATGAGGGACTATTTAGGCGCTACTGAACTGGAGGACTGGTCACCTGTCTTGATATTCAAGATGCTGGGCAAAAAAAAACTGCTCATATAAAAACTTGTCTGAAGCAGTACACCCTATTCTGTTTTGAAGCCGGCGCTGAGGCGACCGAAGCACGATTCAAGTTGGATACGGAAGCTTCGAAGGCAAAGTTAAAAGAGAACGTTTAAAGAAACCTACGCCTATCGGTGCAAGAAGCATGTACCCTACACCTCACACCCTTTGCTCTATGATGGGACCCTCAATCCTTGCCAATATGCAATCTAAAATTTCGCCAGTTGTTAGGTTACTACAGTTGACATCAGAATTCATTGTCCAACTTCCTTTTCTTTGTTGGATGCCGTAGTGCTTCGCTGGGACATGTCTGGTCAAAGATAACAAAAGAACCCGTAGTCCCCCTTGTGAGGTGAGCTGAGCTCACATTGCAGGTCACTTTTGAAATGAGCGAATTCACCACCCTGGTGACCAAAACCCCATGCATGAGATGCTGCGCTCACCTGGGTAGTGGTCGTGAAGCGATTGGATTCGCGGAGCCAGCTTATGAGGTCATTGCATGATCCCTGAGGGATTACTACGGCAGAAGGATTTTGGGATTGTCTAATGCGACAAATTTATGAATAAATAAGAAAATGATTTCAGACAGAGCAGTTTCTTTATCAAAAAATTGATGAACAACTATGTAGAGTTTAAAAAAGCAGATTGCTGGGAAGTAGGTGAACTAACCGCACGATGCTATGGATACATACTGAGGAACGCAATAATTTCATCCTAGATTTTGAGGATTCGCATCTATGTATACATATGACTGTCACTGCCATGGTAACAGTGGGTCAAAACACACAGTTGCCTAGGAAAATCCTGGAATCAACAACCTACAACTATCAGGGAGAAATTTTTTTGCTTCACTGTGGACGTTCTCATGAACTACACTGTCCTCGGGTGTTTTCTTAGTGCACAAATTTTTAAGCGTCCAAATCATGCCTTAGAAAATCCAGGAGTACAGGAACAATTCCAGACATGCCTAAGTAGATAAGTTACTAGAGTTCGGCGTGTGCTAGACTCTAGAGATGCAGCAAGTACCTCCAGAACCACTATGTCTGGATAGCAATTAGTAAACAAAATAAAATCAGTACTTTCCTGAAAGAACAACAAACCTGTCATTTGTTAGAGCCCCAGAAGGAGGTGAAATGGTAGCCTTTGAATAATTCTATCAAAGCATGCTCCAGGGATGATGTTATAATCTTGCCCTAATAGGTATCAGCCAAATCAAATATTCTAGTATCATTTAAACAAGTACTCATTTACGAAGATTGTTAGAACATTCTTCTTGGGAAATTGTTCTGAAAACGTATTCTAGAGAACTACACGTAGATAAATATATAGAGAACCGCGATACGAATTTTCACAGTCAATTAGTTGTACCTTACGGTACAGGAAGAGTTCGTTCAAAGATAAAAGTCGGAACTACATGCGTAGCCAGGCTAACTATTTAGAAATAACTATAGGGAATTCACATAGATTGTCGGGTACTACTCCACTTTAGCGCAGCAGAAAACTTTGGAAAAAAAAGCTCCTGCTGAAACATTGCATGCTGGGGAGGGGGAGTTGAGGTGCTGAACACGAATATCGTATTCAATCTGCATTGTAGCCCTACTTTGGTAGAGTCATGGTAGGTATACGGTAGATGCGTTATGTCAGAGAATCTTATGCTGATCACGATTACCAGTATCATTTTCCACAACACTCCCGTTTTCCTAGTGAAATCGGCATTTTCTCCCAGTTTCACACAGTCATGTAACCGCAGTGCCATAAATCGAGGACTACCGTACAACACGGATATCACATTCATATTCTGCACCTCAGATAACCCTTCGGCGCAATCTTCCAGAAAATTCTGCAAGGATCCCTTGCAACTTTCTACCGCTCGCGCTCGTCGAGTATCTGAGTGATGGTGCGTCCCTTGATGCTCGTGGGTCCCACTACGCAAATTTCAGGCCCATCTGTGACGGAGACCGGGTAAACTGGCGCGAGCGGCCACCAAAAAAGGAATATTGACACCAGGATTACATCCACAAGTGAGGGTCAATTCCTTTTGGGTGTAAACATGACGCTAAGCTTAGAATTCAACTATCATGATGGAACTTGGGAGTATTATGCGTCTTAGTAAATCATGAATTTTTTTCCCAGTTCAACTGCAACAAAAACTGCTCTCGAACTAATCTACAATACTCGAAAATCTGCTTTGCGCCGAACATGAGCAAATGTCTTCTTTGATCCCTTTAATCATCTCATTTCAACTTACAAGGCAATTAATTCCAACCCTAATTTAACTATGCACTTAGCAATAAAAATTGAGACATGCAAAAAATTCCTTTGGTTGAACGGTGGGATTGGTAATAGTTCCGGAAGCTGAGAAAAAAATAGTTTTGAGCAAATTCCCACTGTGAACAACTAACTCTCTGATGTTTGCTTCCAGGAACCGCTCCGTTGTCCAGGTGAAAATTGTGAGGCTGCTGTTTTGTTAGCAGGGAACTCGGATTAGCAACAACATCAGAAAACATTAAGCGAAAATACACCTGATTTAAATTACCGGTACAATCTCTTTTCCCGACGCGTATGTGGGAACAAAAAAGTTAGAAATAAATTAGCAAGCCTGGTATTCTGATTTAAATAATAATTAACAATTGCCAGACGCGCATGTGGGAACAAAAATGGCGGAAGTAAATTAGCAACACTGGTATTTTTGTTTGAATAATAATTAATTCAATTGTTACAGTACTAGTTGCAGGTCATGAAGCTTGGTTTTATGGCTCCCAAGAGATTTGATCGTATAACTCACCTGTTGAATAGCGAATTCCAGGCTCTGAAGAAGGTGATTTCCCAACAATCAAACAAAATAAGACTATTACTAACTCACCTGCTGTCTAAGAAAGCTAAGTATTCCGTGGAAATACCGGTGTTTATGCAGAGTCATACATTCAAAGTTGTATACAAATCAATTTTGTTGTGGTTCAACTGTTTAGATTTGGGAAGGGGAGACTCTCAATTCGCCGACATCTTCAGTGGTGATAGTAGTCCCCCTCATGTCGTCGAAAAGAAACAGACCTTGGATCAGGGCATGCAGAACCAATTTAACTGGGCGAGGATGCACTCTCGAAAGTTCGACAGAATTGAATCGTGCATTGGAACGGTCTTTGGTTGCTAGAAAAACGAAAAGCTTTTCGTATTATGGAAAAAAAATTCCACAACATTGTACCAGTCAATACCAGTCACATCACAAAAACTTCTCGATATCATTGCTGTCTAGAAATTGCAGGAATGCTATGAAATCTGATTATGTTTCAAGCACTCTACCGAACCTCTATAGAATGAAGGTACAGAATAGAAGATATGCAGAGGCGAGGTGAGCTATGTAGCTGTTCGAGACAATGTTTTCTTCTGGAATTTTGCCTGATTTCAAGAAGAAGCAATAGGTATTCATGTGCACACTAGCTCCTGATTTCCTTTGAAATGGGAAGAAGGTATAAGAATTTGAATCATGGATGATATCGGTTGTTGGAGGAAAGAGAATGCGTTGAACAGTGCGAAGATAACAAAACTTCTTATATTGTACTTTTCAGAGAAACAGAATTCCTGAAGATTCCCAGGAAAATCGACGATTTTCCGCCTTTTCCAAATTGCGCTTATTCCGAGAAATTTTATGCAGAAGACTTGTATTGGTCGGTGATGGTCAATATTCCCATTGCTTATGAAATCCATGAAATTTTGTGTGAGAAACTTCACATGAGGGAAAAGCTTAGAACTGCCGGAAGAGCATCCATAAATTCCGCCCCTCGTAGCAGGGGCAAGGCAGTTGTTGTCCAAGTAAAAGGTAGATGGGAACTTTTCCATTTATCTTTAACTTAATAAAGATAAGTGACAAGCTTCGATGCAGTGAAAAGAAAATGGATTTGATCGGTCATTGGTAGAAAATTGAACAATCTTTCAATCTTGGTTTCACAATCCGATTTAGCTTTACGTTCAAAAAGTAAATAACTAAAGTATGCAAAAACTCTGGTCGAAATAATACTGCTTATTCAAATGGTTCCTACGTAATAAACGAGGCCGTAATTCAGGAAAACATGTTAGTTATGAGGTTTTCTACGTGTACATCGCGGGGGAGTACTTGTGATAGAGTTCTTTCACGAGTGAACTTCTCATTTTTCCTCTGATGACGTTCTGACGCGGCAAAAGGGGAACGGATAGTTCTTCGAAGTATGGCGAAAAACCATATCATTAGATCTATTTTGAGGTACTCAGAATGTGGGTTGCAATTTTTACAAGACAGGATATTCACGGTAAGGTCAAGGAGCCAGAAGAATAATTGAGTGCTCGTTGATTTACGGAAACTTTACGGACATAAATTTCTATTTTTGCCCCAATCAGGTAATAGGTGATAACTTCGTTGTTGGTCTAACGTTTCAACAATAGAATTACTAACTATCAACCTGATTGACACAATAATAGAAACCTTTATCGAATACGGTGCCCAGGGTAAAAGAAAAAAACTTGGAAGTAAATAGACATAACTGTCTATCCATGGCTGATGCAGGGTGAGTATCCTCTTCCAAACACGAATCGGTAAGTTTCTGAAACCAAATTTCCAAAATAGGTAAAACTTCAGGATTTGCTTATAATTTTACCCCGTTTGAAACCTGATTATTTACAACTTTTTGCAATTCCGGGCCACTCGCTCAGTGGGAACCCCAATTTTCGTCCAGATTCTCCCCACCCCCTCTATGTCCACCTCTCCACTTTCCGAAAATCGAGAGTTAACAGTAGCACCTCGCGTGTACAGTATTTGTCTCTGTGATACAGTAATCTGAGGTGTACGATATATCACCTGTCCCATTCCATTAACGTTCTTGTTGCATGCATAAGGTTATGTTGGAATGCCGTAAAAATTCAAAATGCCTCATAGAAAATAGAAATAGAAACAAAAATGTGCACGAATTGTGCAGCGACGGGGATTAACGAGATGAGCATCCCCCTCACGTGATATGGAAGATTATTTCATGGTGATAATTGATATGATCACTAAGCCGTAAAGTAATATTGTGTTGGAGCATTACGTTCCACCGCTGAAGCTCTCATTATCACTAAGTGAACTTATCGGAGCACCACATAACATCTTTTCAAAAAGATGAAGTACACAAGGACGTAGCATCAACGAAGCAAGAATAGCGCTCGTTAACCTCCGTCGTCTGCAACTGCGTGCATAATTTCGCACGAAAAACGAATCAGTGCAAAGAAGGAAGTGCGCTTTTTTCCTGGAAGGCTGCAAAAAACGTGCAATGTTCACGCCTTGGCCCCCATTCTCTTTCTCATTCTGCAAACTAGGCAGCTATTCATCTATTTCCTATAGAAAATGCATTTGTAAAGATATGTAGTCTGGAAGAAGCGAATAGTGAAGATAGGATCCGAATGACAATTGTAACAAAAATACCACGTTAACAATAACATCTTACTACTTGAAAACAAACGTCGTACAATTTTCAGCTACGAAACATCGAAGCGCTCACGATAAACTTCGGATCAATCCAGGAAAAGATTATGCATTTATTCGCCTGACAGCGCTTTTGAAATTTCTTTCTATGAACATTAAAGGAGTGACTGAGCTCAGAGTTAGAGTTTCATAAGTCGAAAGCTTGGAGAGAGACATAGAGGGAGGGAGAGGAAGAGAGAGCTGCTTAACCAGCAAGAGTATTTCCCGGGAAAATTACTGTGTGAAAGTCGTTTTTGCCGGATTGCGCCAGCCTCTCAGAAATGTTCCGGGTAGACCTGTGTGCTTAGACATTTTAAATCTGTCAACAAAAGTGAACTTCGACTTTTTCGCTGACTTTGATATAAACGACCTTGCCAGCACTGATTTACTTTTCTTCGGACTCGCTTGCAGGATAATTAGCGCTTTTTGCATAGCACTTCCAATATTTGGCCTGAAATCCCTGCGTAGCCGTTTAATTCCTACAATTACTAACATTTCTGCAAGTAGGATGGTGTGTCGGATTCATGAATTTATGTAAATAGCGGCAAGAAACCTTGTACAGGGCAGAATCTCCTTACAATGGGAGCTACCGCAAGTCTGAGGTTTATTTTTTCAGGTGCAGTTTTTTACTTCCATTTGTTATACTATAGGCTATATCTTCCATACTAATTGAAACTAGCATTCTTGTTCGGTAGAAATATAGTAAACAATTCTTCGGAAGCAACGATTTTCTCAATTTTTAAGCGGAGGAACGGGATGGCGAGTCCACGAAAAACAGCACCTCGTCTCTCCTGACATTCAGTAAAGTTATGTTTGAAGCCTGCCTAAACTGCGCAAGCGATTTGCGCGCAAAAAATAATCCTATCGTAAGGGTAAAGTTATCCTATCCCATGGTAACGTGAGGTTTATACAATTCCAGCTCCGCCGAAACAGTTTTCCGAGAGCTCGACTGAAGTTGTTTTTTTGCGTTTATAGTCTACGGCCTCACGATTTTTAACAGCATTGGAGATGTTTCGGTTTCTATTGAATATCTAGAGAAAATGGCGTTTTTCTCTGTTTAACACTTCTCTTCTTGAGGCTAAACTTTGAAAGATCATCATTTTCAAGCAATATCATAACGACAGGGTAGTAGAAGAAGGAAAGCAGTTTTGAATGGTGTAGAACACATTAACAGAGACTCAGCAATAGGACCGAAAAATCGCGACTAAAATAAACCACAGATATTATTTAGCAATACTTACGTTACCACCTAATGTTCCATGCAGAAAAAACTTAACTAGATTCTTCTTCTGAAATTGATGAAGTTCTTTTCGCCCCCAGCATTACGTGAATTCTCTTGAACCTTTACAGCCGGCAATAAATGCGATTACTGGAAAGCAAGGAATAACAATGAAGTACACCTCCTACCTTCTATTTAGCGTGGCTCGCGCAATAATTGCTCACTCACTCAATCCGCGAGAGGAGAAAAACGAAAGAGATCGAGAGCATACGAAGAAAAAGAGTTTTTCAGGCAAACGAAGTAGAACACATCGTCAAGGAGGAAAATGAAAAGAAGAAGATACATTTACTTGGAGCAGGATCTACAAAACATCCCTGGGCTCTTGTGAGTGTCCCCTTTTCTTCCTCTAGATATGGAAGATTTGAGCAGCGCCTACCTCAGCATATGTAGTAGGTTCAAAACTCTAAGGGAGTTGCCTGCACGTTGTTTCAAGCTGTTCCAGACTGGAATGTTAATGAAGTCATGCGTGAACGGCATAGCATAAAATAAGTGTTGACAACAACTCACCCTGAAAGTTATTTAACTAATCAACTAATGCTACTTAAAGTGAATGAGCTTCATTCTAATCTCTCACGAGCAGGCAAAAGTGAAAAACAACAATTACTAAAAAACCTATAGAAGTCGCCCAACAAGCGCTAAGCTCCCACTACTTAGCAAAAATTCACAGAGTAGAGTCTTTTGCAGAGGATAATGCCAAAATGATTCAGAATCGGCTAGCCTCTGAGTAACCTCACATGCGTTAGACGCCAGAAAACATTCGAAAACCCCATCTTACTCTGGTATTTCTCGGAGTGGGCTAGGTCGACTTCTTGCCGTTTGCGGGAGATGACCCATGGCAGATGCTTCATCACAAATCAACTGTAATTGCTGCGTGATTTTGGACAAGCTACGAGCATTCGTTACACACAGCAAGCACGGACTACTGACACAAATCAAAACTGTTTAGAACCCATAAGAGGTTTTATAGCCATTATGCTAGGAATAATTCACGAACCATTCAAATTGCCCTGTCGGGAAGGTATAGAATTTGTGGACATTGGATAGTCAAAATGAGAACTATGTATTTGTAAGCACTTCACATGACCAGATAGTACGTACATATATGTATCTATTTATTTTTTAATGTATTTCGAATACCAACGAACGGATCATCCTCTATTTAGCCGCATGATGTTTTAGCGTTTCTCTGCCCTTTTCTGTACTAAATTTGATCCCCTAAATATGTCTCATTAGTTTGCATCACGTGTTTTGTCGTCGCCTGTTTAATGTATCGAACTTTGAGTACAGTAAATAAGTCAACAAATTCCAGGAGATTAAGTAATAACAACATACTTTACCGTCATTGAAGATTGATAGACATTAACAACATTATTATTACTAGATATTCATAAATCACTGGACTAGCTGGATAGCTTCTTTGTATTTAGCTATGTTAGCAAGTAGAAGAATGGTTCTGTGAGCAAATCAGCCCTATCGACGGCAAATCTCCGCATTGCATCAAACGCTTCAACTCAACTTCATCCCTCTCTTAGTTGAATTTATTGTCATTCCATAAGTCCATGACAGAAAGAATGCTCCGGAAAACACGAATCATTCGTTTGAAAAAATCCATATTCCTGAAGTTAGGACTGCTGAACGCAAATTTGGACTATTATTAGTGTTCAAAGGTCAGTAATTCAGTGTCCATAGTGTTGATTTTGATGGAGGGAAGCCAAAAACCCAGAAATCATGCAAGTGTTTAATCCATGGAAAGTTGGGAATTTAGTTGCTCCCGCAGGGTTTTTCTAAGATAGAACACATTGGACTTTGTACAACTCATTAACAAGTAAATCCGAGAAGTTCTCACACAACTGTCAAATATCAGATGAACAACTAAATGATTTTTAGGAAGAACTCTAATTAAGACCGTGGAATAGACTTGTGGCGACGAGTTGAACAACCCATTCCAGAAAGTACAATATTAACATCAGTAGAATTCAAGTGATTTTTTGGGGTTTTTTGTCTAAGATTTGATGAAACTACATGCGCTTCACCTATATATTTTACCCACACATTTCTACTACCCCATATTTTTCGGCAAATGAGAAAAAGAATAGACTTGAATGGTAAAAGACGAACTTCCGCGTGTATAGCATGCTAACATCCTACCAGCGCTCAAAAGACAACGAGACCAACCCGGAAGTGAAGCATTTTACGCGCCTAGTCAAGGAGATCTGAGAAAGGAATATATATAGAGAGAAAAGTACTAATCAACGTTCCAGTTGTTTTCAAGTTTCGATCATGACAAGATTATCCCACGAATCTGTGGATAAATCCACAATCCTTTCCAATATTCACAAGGAAATTCCTTGTTTCTCGGGCTCGAAAAAAAAGCACTTTCTCAGGTTTCTTATTTTACAGACTGCTCAAGAAATGGTGTGGATTGGGGTCAGTACTGCCTAGTACGTGAATTTTTCTTTCTCTGCAAAAGCTACGGTTGTGGGAATACAAGTACAAAGGATATAAAAATGAGCATAATGAGCATAGAAGTAAGTTGTTCCCTGTACATAAAGTCTTTAGAAAAGCGTTGTACAACGAAATTTTTGGTATATTTTCTAGCCATGTATATTTTTTGCGCATATAGACATCCTTTATGGTTGAAAGGTTCACTGCATTCAACTAGCAGCAGGTTCTGACAATTGGCAACGAGCCAAGTGAGTCTAAGAAGTGTGAGGAGGAACTAAAGACACATTTAGAAATGAGCAGACAAGTTCTCAATTCTTCAGTGAGTGCCTCGTCGGCTAGACCCATCAACAGGCGTCTTCGATTTCACATCCTTGTCCTTGTAGTTTGCTAACAGAGAATGGACACGCTAATTTGCGGACTCTGCTATACACACGACCCCATGGAGTACTATTCACGTGCAACTTGCCGGCAGACTTCTTAGAAGATGTGCAGAGGAGACATTAGCAGAGGAAACAACAGGGACGAGTATGAATTATGTGATGAGTTTTCATATGAAGAAAGGCATTCGCTGAATGGGATTCTGAATTTTTCATGGGAGTGCCAATTGCGTACATCAACAGAGATACTACGCAAAAGATCGAAAGACGAGAAATCAGGCCCAAAACACTCATTAAACCTCCGCTAACTCCGCTAACTAGCAAAAGGCTTCAGATTAAATCCACTTCGAAAAGCAATTCAGAAATCAGAGGCTATAAGCGTAACAGCTATCATTCATCGCTTGACATCTTCATGTCCAAAATAGAAATCATGAGCTTGCCCATGATTTGTGTTAGGGTGGTGCAGAAATAATGCACGTTTTCAAACCTCCACTTCCCATAACTCGCTTCAAAATTGAGTTTTTTAGTGAAGCTTGGGACCGTTGTGACCCGGAAATCTGCATGCCTTTGTTCAGATATCCAGAGTATCCAGAGTAGAGTAGAAAACCCAGAGTAGAGTAGTTTCGATGCCGTCAAGATTTATTTCGTAAAAGTGGGTTTAACTGAAATTCTGTTTCGGCATCTTTCGTCCCAAAACTAAAAACTTGAAAAAAATGTAAATTTTGTCCAAAATAGACATATCACTCAAAAGGATAGGAAATTTGCTACAAAATCGTATAAAACTTCTCACGTGAGTGATGGAAAAACCCAGAAAATTCCTGCACCGAAAATGATGCAACGAAAAACACGCATTATTCTTGCACCGTGCTAACATCTTCTAAACTATCAGCCAAATCAGGGCCAAAACAGCGAACAGTTACCGAAGATTTGTGTGGAAATAAAACGAAGTCCCATACAATAACACTATTGCTCAACACAACTAGGTAAACACACATATGTAGTATATGGATCAAAACCAGTTCTATTAATAACCAACTAACGGCGGTTTTCGACATCACAGCAATTTTGCCACCCAGAAAACCTACGTTCACCAACGACACACTGCAAATCGGTCGGTCGGTAGCAAAACAGAAAGTATTCACTTTCCAACATCCTCTATAACTATATTTTTTTCATCCTCAGTGGAGGCTGGAAAAGAGAACGAATCAATAAGACCGAAAGCGTGGGAAAGAATACCGTCTAAGAGACAGAGGAGTGGCTTCACGCACTAATCTTTGCCAGGTCTGAAACAAAAATAATATGTGGATATATGGACAATATGCGCAGCGCAGCACAGGCAATATCCTCAGCTAGAAATGCACGAAGCTGTTCCATGTATGTGCTCAATTGCTACAATAACATGGCTTCTACGACGGGGAGAAGCCTGGCCGTTATAAGATGTTGCTGCACGCAAATGGTTTTCATAAAGGTAAACATAAAAGTGTTGGGTTTTGGCCAATTAAAAGTGGAGAAAGTAGTACCAAGTTTGTCAATGAAGAGGTGTACATTCGGGATGAGCGGATTATCCGTATCCGGTTATCCGTCTAATCGTTATCCGTACGTTTCGGCCTAGCCGTTTTCCCGGACCGTTGTCCGGCTTCTCGCAACGTGTAACTCTTCGTATAAGGTAGGAATCAGTGCTTTTACTTTGCATTCATCCCGAAAAGACTCTTGTCATCTACAGAAAAAACATTTCTCCTGAATACCCCTGCGCCTTTCCTGTCGAATATCATTTTAGATTACTAGAATAAGGCAGGAGAAGATAAGTCGAATTGTTTGTTCTCGACCAGAAATGAGGAGATCTTACTCACGTTCTCTGAATCGTCTTGGTGGATGGTGCTCTGAACCCCGAATGCTTAGCAGCTATCCATTATCCGATCATTTTTGGCCACTCCCCTATCCGGACCGCCATCCGGGTCTTTCAAAATTTCGTATACGCTCATGCTTGGCATACATGTTGTACTATTCTGGAAAGAAGTATAGAAAAAACCGATATATCCAAATATGGTCTCCAGAAAATTCCTTCCAGAATAGCGGCTCGTAGATGATTTTTGCCTGGTTCTTCAACGCAGTCTACAACATGGCATTCAGCCGTCCACCCAAGAAATTCGAACACCGTTTGCTTCAAATGACCGAAATTTTCATGGAAAAACCCACGGCTCACTGAGGGCATCATCACTAACATGGATGTAGAAACGGTCATTAGAATGGGATGTGCATTACGTCGCAGTATTTCTTAGCATTCATATGACTTCAGAAATCCGATGCATATATCAGAAAACCGCAACTTCCAGAAGGTTGAACATGCATTCCCGCATGTGCCTGAGATCGTGCAAGGCCGCATCATGCAGGATCATCTGGCGTCAAGCGTGTCAACGTTGGTTCAGGTTACAAGAGGTTTGTGCGAAATGTGTATGGGGGAAACTTGTAGCAAATCACGTCTTAGCTACGGTTTTCACTTGCAAAATAGTAGTGTTCCAAAATAGTGGAAAAAGTTTAAGGGAGAAAAGACCGAAAAATTGCAAAGGCACGAGCTGCTTCGTCACAAAGCACCGTGCCTGCTGGCACGCAGGATCCGAATGAAATCTCTTAGGCCGTATGGGAAGACCCTGGAAGAGCCAGGAACCGAATAGTACATGTTTTCATACGGTGAATCCAATTTAATACCGCATCACAATAGTTGTACAAAAATTTTGGGAGGATAGAAGCCTAACTGCCATTAGCTGTACTACACCGAAACGTGACTCATTTTCCTACACGCAATCCGAGAATTCAGGAGCGAACTAGGACAAAATAGAGCATTCCGAGGATATGAAAACCATATAGACCACTAATTCTCTGGATGGCTTTTTCTGCACATACAGATGCACGCAGAACAGTATACATGTCAGGGCCCTCCAGTCCCTGCGAGCTATTATATCAGTTAATCGCATGCAATCTATATCTGAGATACTGTTGCGGATTATATTCGGTAGTATCAGTACTAGAGATAAGAAGAAGAATGTTGTTGTTCCCCCAGATAGGAAAGTTTGCCGGACAAAATGTGAAGCAAAAAATACGTTCCCTTTGGTGAAAGCTACATAACTCCTCTTGGGGTAGCCTTCAAGTTGTGTAGGTGTTATTGATACCCTGGGTTTCCTGGTGAGTCAGTGCCCGAGATTTAAGACGTTGCTTGAACGTTCAAATCTTCCGAATTCCAGACTAAGGCAGTGACGAAAGTAAACTATTGAATTATGAAAGTGTTGAGAGGGATTAAGCTTTTTGTCGAGGTCCTTGTACGGCTAG
>KN726718.1:1879-15031 GCA_000816745.1 Ancylostoma duodenale
CGCCGGCATCTAAAAGTGAGAAAACGCCTAGAATTGGGTCCAATGGTGTGATAAGGTGCGTCGGCGTCCAAAAGTAGGGAAACACCTGCGGACGGGTCCAACGATAAAATATGGGCGCGCCGTCATCCCAAGATGGAGAAACGCCTGAAATTGATTCCAACGGTAAGATAAACGTGCGCCGGCGTCGAAAAGCGGGGAAGATGTCACGAATGGTTCGACGCCTGCGATAATGGTGCGCAGGCGCTCAGTAGTGGAGAAAATGTCACGCAGGGGCCCACACCTGCGAGGGTGGTATGCATGCGCTCAGTAGAGGGGAATATACACTCAAATGCGAGGCGAGCGAAGCAAGCTCAAAAAAAGCCTGAGGGTGCGTCGTTAGGCTGGTTGCATATATAGCAACTGCCGATCTGATTTTCTACTGAAGACACTTACTAAATATAATATTGTGTTCGTTGTCGATCCCCGTCGTCGTGTTTGCGGGGTTCAAGGGATAGGTTTTGCTGTAGAGTATTGGGGGAAAACAATTTGATGGTTTCATGTGCATTGCGAAATGCTCACGTCACGCGAATTACATGCACATAATGAGAGCGTTCAAATACAATATTCCCAGAATTCCCAATAGTCCAGTAAGTGATGTGACGTTTGAAAGAAATGGCGGGAGCTCAATACTTTGTACGTTCGTGGTGGAGGGAATAGGATATTCTTGTTCCCCATTCAGTCGAGGACCTAGATTCTAAAATAAATGAACCTACATGAGCGTGCAGGTCATCCACAAGTTGCGAGACATTCTGGCGAAGCCCATCATCATTAGCACCTCCTATAGTGATGACAAACATTTCACTGTCGGGATATCCAATGTAAGGTATCGTTAAGGCCTTCTGTAGAGCTCTAAAAATTAAATGATCACTCTCATACATGCACATATTCTTGGTCAAGGCTAGGAAAGAAAGCACTGCACTTATAAATCGGATAGGAGCAACTCCCGCTGTCTTTTATATAGCTTATTTCTCTGTGGAGAGCATCAATCAGGGCTTCGACTGGATAATAAGTGCCACGAGCTTGAACGCCAGAAGCTGCAATATGTCCCATACAAGAACATTTCACGCAAATTCAATATGACCATAGTTCTAACGCTGTTTGAAAGATTCTGGGAAAGTTCCAAATCCGAATGACTGAAGAGGGACGTCTTCCACATATTATTTTCCCACGAAATGATGCGGGGCATTAAAAGAGCGCATAGCTGGGCTGTGTAAATTCTGTTGAGTATGATGATGAGAGATAGTGTACTACTATAGTGGGTACACCTAGAGACAGTTTTCAATCGGAGTCCATGTGATTCAGCTTCCATCACCCTAAAACGGATCCACAGTCCTTCTCAAAAATTCTTGGCTCACGCTGAGCCGCCCGTCAGTTCAGCCGCGTCGCGCCAGGTATGATAATGCATAGGTGATGCGGCGCGGCTGAGCAGATGGGCGGTGAAAGGCGAGGCAAGAATTTTTGAGAAAGACTGTACTTAGCTTTTTCTCGGGCCTTTGTGAGGTTCACCCTCAACACAAACATGTGTTCACCTGCAGATACATTGGCAATACGGCACTTGAGGAAATGGGTGAAAACCCGCTTCCTCAAGTGCCGCATTGTCCCCTCATGTGATGAGTTCTTCCCCTCAAGTGCATCGTTCCACTCCTCACATGCTGGGTTCTTCACAAGACGTGCTGTGTCATGTCTCTCATGCGTGACTTCATGTTAGACGTGTCCTTGCACTTTGACACTACGTATGCAGTCGCGTCCTGTGTCGAACGGAAAGCAAAAATACTCTTGGAGGTAGGCTTCATGCTGGGCGTCAACCACTAGGCGAAATTAACTGAATTCCACAAGCTCGGCCCAGAAGCTCAGATTCTCTCTAATGTAAAGCGATTCTTCAGTTAGATGGGATCTCAATGAGTTCCTTTCACCTAGTATACTGTCGCACATCGCTATTTGCCCGTACATACTTGCAGGAACTCGTCCGCTCCGGGCATCAGTAACAGTGGACGGGGCTTGTAGTAGCCCGTGGGCGCAGCCGAATTTCGCCTAGTGAGCTACACCCCACAGCAACTATTCTACGAGGCTCCCTCAAAAACAAGTATTTTACTAGACTTGTACTGATATTCTTTATTTATTTTGCAGAAATGAATCGCGTATGGTAAGGTATTTTACCGGTCGCACAGAATAGAGAGTGTTAGGGCACCACACGCATCCACATGATGAGTTAGGTTTCGTGCACTCGCTCTCAATCATTCTTGCATCACGCAGCACCGCCCGTCTGCTGAGCCACGCCGCACCACCTAGATGACATCGGTGATGCAAGGGTGATTGAGAGCGACCTTTCTTTGTTTTGGTTTGCTGAAATTCTTCAAAACAAATGTTCAAAGGCCACACAATAGCCAGTGAAGCTACACCAACAGAAAGAAAAACTTAGAAAAGCTACTTCTCCGGACGTTTTCAGTTAAGTTTCCAAAAGTTTCCTTTATGCTAAGTTACAGACAATATTGTGCTGTTCAAAGCCTTTCTAGGAAGAATGACGAATCGTTCATTAATATTTATATGTATATTGATTATGGGAGAATCATTCATTTTCAATCAGCATGATTTATTTCCTCAGTCTCTATTCCGAAGTATTGAATGTAGGTATCCTAATGAAGAACTATTTGAATGCCGGGACAATAAACTACATTAGGTCTCCCTGTTCGGGCACCCTATGCAGAAGCGATCTCCTTTCGAACTTGCAGCTTGTTGAGACTTTCGGAGCTCGGGTGAGAGATATATGACTGCATACGTAATGTACTGATGTGAGCAGTGACCGAAGGCAGTCAAATTACAAAGAATTATGAAAATGAACCAGTGTTCCGCACTTTTTCTAGCACAACTTGCTTTTCATTTTGTGGTTAGGTTGTGTCATACAGACTGGAGATCTTTATAAATGTCGCCCATAAAGGTGTTGTGATTTGAATGAATGGGTCCTATTGCAAATGGTTGGCTTTGGAGAACAACTTTTTACCAGCTTTTCATTCACAACTATTTATCAAGAAAGGGGCGAAAACTAGTATCTCACGAGTTTCTGGAAAACTAGCTTCTAATGAGACCAGAAACTATTATAGTTCTCCAAAAGCTGGTTAAATAGTTGTTGCAGAGGTTCTGAGCGTATACATTGTGAATCAGTATCGAAAAATGTTTAGCAAACACGGTATAGTCGAAGGGTTTCATGCTCAGGGTGAACCTACAAAATGAATGAGTAGAAATTCGTACGTGAGGAATGGAACACAGCACGCACTGCATTAGCAGCACGTCGCCTGTCCCACCGGAATGCCGTAATTTGAAATAGGGGATCAAAGATACTTGAAAACAGAGACCTTCGTAAACTCGGTATCATCAACAAGGGTACTGTACCGGGCGTTTGCTCTCTACATTCGGTGTATTCTGTCTTCGCGATTTTGAGCCTTATCCCAGATGTCCCAGACAATCTCTGATTATAAATTGACACGCCTTTCCTAAGCTTATTTTCCGAAGAAAGAACTTTTTTAAAATAACTTTTGCAAAGTTGACGGCCTTGAACGTCTTTTTCGCAGAAACCTAAGTTTTTGAGGAATGAAATTATTGAGGTATCCAGCAAATAGTGTCTGTCAACTAAATATATCTGTTATATTACTGATCGAGAACGCTGTTGAATAAGGTCACGATAAAAACAAGAAGAGACGGAAATTTTGGACGAGTAGTTTTTGCCAACTTGATGTAACATGGACCATAGAAATGGATGTGGGAACACAAAGTATATTTTAATAATACTCTTCCAGCAACAGCTCGCTTTAAGATCACCTTATTCCTTGCTACCCACACTTTACTTAAAATGTTTTCCGCAGTCAACTGACCAGAGTCTTTATGAACTGTGGCTTCAGGAGTGGCATACGATAGGAAACTCACAGTCAAATGCGACCATGTGAAAGTGATTGAACCAATTTGGGTGGTCCTTCTCGACATTCTTCACTATTGCTTCTATACTGTTGGCAACCTGAAGATAATATCTGGACTGGAAACGTATGTGCGGCGACATCTACTGATTTAACGCTACAATGTTGAGCAGAATTTATCGCCCCGAGACTTTAATTTCCTATTTTTCTCCCATTTTATTCGTTAGGATGGTTCTGTTCGGTTCTGTTTTCTATTTCTGGAAGGGTTCACTGTCAACTGAGTACAACTCCGGTTCTGACAACTACGCATTAGTTTTTTTTTTTTGCGGAGAATTTCACAGATGACATATCAATAAGTTGAGGAAGATTTTCTTATAACCTAGGTTTTATAAAGAAAAGCTAGAGCTCATCAAAAATTGGGTACTGCTTATGCAGTTGATGTTGTGAATAATTGAAGTGTTGGAAATCCTCCCGGAGATTCTCAGAGGGAAGTTTCAGTGTGAAAAAAGACTGGAAATTGAACCGAAAATTAAACCGGAGAATTAGATTTTTTTTTCAATTTTCTGCATGGGCTTCTTATGCGTAGTGAAGCGAAGGGTGTTTGAGCTTTCGGAGCTTCCATTTTGGTATGATTCATACTGATTCCTTTCCCCTGTGACAAAAACTCTGAAGATGATTAAACGTGGACCCCGCCAGACAACATGTAAAACCTCTCCACAAAAATAACACACCTTTCTTACAATGTCCTCAGTTTGCCTCGTCATTTCTATGATGATCGATAAAACTTTGGCATTGGTATCGAAGTTGAAGGGACGTTGAACCTTACACTTCTCTGTAATAGTTTAAAGTTATTTAAAATGTTTACAATTCAAAAACCCATTTCTACGAATAAAATCTCGAACTGATGAGACTTTGTTTCGACAACTTCATGCATTTTTACAGGGTACTGTTGATCGTTGCGAATTTTTTTCAGGTCCTCACATCGATCAAAGAGTGCATATGAAGCAGGCAATCGTACATACACCTGTAATCCCGGAAAACAGTCGCCTTCATATCGCATCAGGTCTGTGGAGTCCACAAACATGCCCTTGCCTTTGGGCTCTTTCGAGGTTCAGCTTAAATTTTTGATGAGTTCATGGGGCTTAACGAGTTCGTATTGTCCATTTCATCCTAGTATGGAGATCAGCTAGGAGCGTCATTGGAACAGACACCAGCACAAACACGAATCATGATAACGGACAGGCGAATAAAAAGAAGAAAACCGATTGCTCTCCCGATTCCTCCTATCGTTCTCTCTACTGAACCACATTCTTCATAGGGAGACTCGAAACACTACCGATTGATGTGACATTACGTGACGGCACGAACGGCGTAGTAAGCGTAGAAATATGACGCGACTATCCGCAATATCAAAATTTTTGTGCAGCTAACAGCGCTTTTCACTGGTAATAGGGCAAGAATCTCATTTTAGTTTCTCATTTTTTTCTTTAAGCGAGAATCTATGTGCACCAAGACAAGTGCTGAACTACGCCTGCCTTATTAGATTGCGAACGCGTCTGCCAGCCAGGCAAAGAAGCTCGCCGAATGTATCGTCCGTGACCATCAGAGTAGTATTTTGCTAGTGCCTCCACTTCCCATCAGGGCTGGGATTCATAAAACGATAACCAAGCAAACCAAGGATGGCTAGCCTGATTGGTTACCGTATTGCCTACATAGAGCTAGAAGACGCAGACGGCAAAAGTTGGTTCGCTAGCCTGGGTTTGCTCGGTTACCGTTTCATTAATTCCAGCCCAGTTCAGCAGGTTAGATGTCACTCTCTCAAAGAAACGCAACGTTGATTAATTCAATCGCGTAATGGATTGAAACGTGATCAGTTTGCCATTATGTATCCATTGGCAAGAAGTTACCATATTCACAGTGAAGTCCATCATATCCATCTGGACATTTGCATCTCGCATTCATTTGAGTCCCTCCATTGACGCATATTGGTATATTACAAGTTCTCCCTGGAATGCTCAAGAATTTCCACTTCAGCATAAACTGCGTATTTCATGGGAAGTTCACTTCATGACGTTACCTTTCCAATAAGAAGGACAGTAGCACTTGTCCTTGAACAGCATTCCGCCATTTTCACATTCAATTTCTGCAATTTTTACTATATATATGATGTCGAATTCATGTCGACAAGAATTGCTCGCCTACCAGTTTCATTACAGCGCCCAAAGGTTAATCTCTGGAACATATTCCCGAACCCGTCCTCTCCTATATGCTGAAACTTGGCCAATGTATTTCTTATCCTAGGAAGGAGGATGAAATTTTATTGTTATGTTACTCTACGTTTTTTCTTGTTCTACGTTCTTACCTAAATGCGCAAACCATTGCTGAAGTTGCATAGAATACAGAAACCAATTAATGGGAAAACCAAAATTTCTCTTCGAAAATATAAGTTCTCAAGGGAACGAAGAGAATTTTCCACCAGTGAATCTGACGAGTACGATGTTCATGGAAACCGAATATATCCGGATGCTCCAGCTACGTATGCCTACACCGGAAAGTCAACGTGCACGTGCTTCAGAACTGAACTGTGCAGAGGAAGCGAACGATTGATGAAGCTTACAGAGCATCGAGGCCGTAGTGAAGAAGAGCAAGAAGATTAAGCTCCGCGCACACCTCTTTGAGTTCATGCTTCTCCCTTCTTCAACGTATGCCTCTGGAAACCGGGGCGGGGGGGGGGGGATTACGGACAGTGTCATCGAACGTATCATCGAAAAGGCGATGGTAGGAGTGAATCGCCTGACGGTAGGGCTGGAATTCTAAGTGAAAAATCAAGGATGTGCACACCAACTTCAGTAAAGCAATGTGGGCCGACGTGATGCACCTAGAGCACAATCTTTTGAATAAGAGCCGTTAGCGGACTCCAAGGAACGTCAAGCGCGCAATAGGAAGACCACCGACTCGATGGTCAGATCTGTTCACAAAGTCTTTCAAGGAAGGATACGATACTCTCCGTGTCCCTTGGGCGCACAGAACCCATCGGACAGCTCTGGCATGTGAGAGGGTCAAATGGAAGGATTGCTGGTGCCCCCTCAATCTACCCGTAGATCAGTCAAGGTGATCAGGATGACATGAAGGTCGCACTTGGAGTTAGTTCAGGGAAACGCCGGTGTAACTCGTGATGAAAAACACCCAGGAAATCTAAATAACTGATTCGAGACCAGCGTTGAAATCCGCATATGGTATTACACTTCACATTACGTCGAACAAATACCCTTTCCCTGTGAAGTTTATGTACTTTCGCGAAGTCATTCTCTAGCGGCTCTTCCAATGGCTATCGTTATCGCATCATGTACCCGCCCGGTTTTAGCTAATTTCACATGAGCGGCAGCGTTTCTGAACATTAACTGTTGACGTAAGGCTGAACCCTACCTTCAAGACCCCTACCTCACTTGTCTAGGCTAATTACTCCCTCAGCATCATCCTCTTCATGGACCATTCGATGATTCGACCGCATCCCCATCTTGTTCACGTAACATGCAGTATTATGAAGCAAGTGTTACTGCGAGGAGAGCCATTGTGCTGGAGAGGTGGATATGGAGCATAGTATTCTTGCTCTTCTTTAGTACACGCACGATGCTTTCTCATGCTCCCGAAGCCAACTGCTGCATCTGATTGTCCATCTCTGAGCTATTACATGCACAGGGTGGAGAGAAAGTATTGACTAGTTGAAGTACTAGGTTGGTCGAAAAGTCCTGTCCGAAATTTTTCAAAAATTCGCTTTCTTCGGAATTTCGATACGAAGAGGGGTGTGACGTACATGATAATGGAGTATATCGTGTACGTGAGTAAAAGCCATTCCTCAAGTGGTATCCAAGACTAGGGTGAACGCTGGCGAAAACCGTCAAACAAAAACGGAAAACATGGAAACCAACTCTGCACTGCCCTCCCATTTTCCACGGCAGTTTCGCCACTTTTTCCGATAAAGAGGCATAGTATGAATAAGCGGAGCTGAACTGGGACAACATTTCCTGTATTTATTATTGTACTGATCCTGCACTCTCTGATTATAATCTGATCTGCCTTCTCGAGGTTTACTCCTTGAGGGTTGAGGAAGAGTTAAAGTTAAAGAAAAACAAAACAAGGCTTAAGAAAACAGGAACCCAAGCTCTAGATGGATGAGATCAATAATGTATCCAGTAAATAGTGCATGGTCATTTCTAATTAATATAACCGTTAAATTGTTCGTCTAAAAAGTTGTAGGATAAAGTTATAGTAAAAACAAGAAAACCGGACAGCTTTTCTTGGCCAATCTAATACAATCTGTATTCTGGAATTCGGAAGGGCAAAGGAGCCGGAAACAGCTCGCATGTTAATATAAGCAGTTTTCTCAGCTTCTCTGAAGCGGAGACAGCACAACATTGGTGTAATAAATCATAGGAAAGTTCAACTAATAAAGGAAAAACAAACAAGTGTATATTTGAAATAATAAATGGGTTCACCGAGAAGTAGATGTTGTTCACGTCACTTCCACCACTAGGGCATGTGAATGTCTGAGACACCCACGGGTGAGCACAGCCAACGCGCTTTTCATATGTTGTGGCATTATAGAATGTTTCTGTATCACAAAGATGAGAATCTTCTACCAGCAGAAAATAAGTAGAGAATACAGTGAATACCTTTGTCTGGATCAAATATGAGAGAATGCGTGAGCAGTGGTGTGCTGTATTTGCCGTCCGTCGGATAGACGTAGGTGACCATTCGATTCCTACCTTGAAAAATCGAACAGAAAATTACTTGAATATGTTACCCAAAAAGCCAGCTTCATATGTATGAGCTCATTTCACCAATCTCAGCTAGTTTGCCAATTTTTTACATCCCTCTGCCAATCAAAGCTGAAGCCTTCAATTCTTGCTGCTAGCCTTCCACACTATTCTCTACACAACTAATTCACACGTTACACTTTTTGTAATAAGTTCTCATTTTATTTTCTTTGAAACCACAGTTTTCTCCCCCACACTTAGCAAGTCGTACAATCGGATTCAGGAGAAAAGTAAATTGAAGTTGCCCGGCTGAGTAGGCATGCATATGATGACGGATATGGATACAATATTTGATAGCACCTTTATTAGCTGGGAAAAGGAATCATTTTTATGAGTAGACCTTTTGAAAACTTTAATTTTTAACGAGAAAAGAAGTCGCGAAAGAACTGCATCAATTATGCACCAACCCAATACTATATACACATAGAGATTTCCTTTCTCCACATTTTGAATGCATTTCAAGTAAGCATTTTACTGCATCACCTACAGTTGAATTTTCACGACGGTTGTTTTCTTTGGTAGTCCGAGAATGTTAGGGATAGGGGATGAATTGTTGCTTATTCATCATGTACGTAGTTAGGGCAGTTGAGAAAAAGTGCTGTTGATGGACTTCTTACTTGACTCTTTGATGGGATCCACCATTGGTGAGTCTTGAGCTGCATTCGTTGCGACACCAGTTACGATCTGTAGACCGCTTTGGACTCGAACCGCCACAGAACATCTTTCCTCTTCACCAGGTCTACGCCCAACAGAAATGGAAACGCGCCACTTCCCGGGAGTAATTTGAGCTGCAAAGATTTTTCCACTATGGTTCTGAATTTGATAATGAAAGTTGGGTGTCTACTTGGTTCATTAGCATTCGGCTGATGATTTTGATTAAAATGGTACTTCTGGCACACAAATGTACGGATATCGCTGCATTTCGTGAGGGTCCTAGAAAGAAAGGTAACCGTTTAGCATACAGTACTTTTCAGAATGGTAACTACTAGTGGAAGCACCATGTGTTATAACTGCCTTCCGGGACGGAGTCGTTCCAAACAACACATGGCCTTTGTGGATCATAAGGTGGTGCCGATCCTCCATCTGCCCAGTACTGGCGATTTTGTGTAAGCTGAATGCAAAATTCAAAAATATGTTTATCCTGAATAATGAGGCATAAGCACCGGTAGAGGAGCAAAGCCATCACCACGGTCCCATAAATAACCATTGCCATTGTTGTACAATCCAAGCCAAAAGTCGAATCCATGTGCAACATCTAAGAAAATTTTATGAGGTAATTTCATGAGCATGAGGGGGGGCGAGATTGGGTCGCCGAATTTTCGAAATTACTTTACAATACAAATGAAAATCCCGTATTAGTTTGTTTTGATCGTTAATTTTTATTATTTTAAAATAATTTTTATTTATTATTTATTATTATAAAAGAGCATTTTTATTAATTTTATTTTCCATCTGGGTCTCCAAAGTGGCGGAGACCCCACTTTTCTTCTCACGCCCCCCTCCCGCCTACTTTCTGCGCCCGCCACTGGCCCGAACGTCAGTCTAATAGGGAAAGTAACAAGCTCGCGTTCTGCTGCAAACAATCCACTTTCTGATAAGTTCCGAGCAGTGTATGCAACACAAATCAGTTACATTGAAGTTCCTCGCGAAAACACGTAGGTGACGGTGTTACTCCAAGGATTCCAGCTGGCAGTAAGAGAATTAGTTGAAACTATGGAGATCAAGAGATCACTACCAATGATGAGATGGCAAAAACATTGAGACCATTCACCTGTTTAACTCCCTTAAAGGCCACATCATTCGCAGTTCTGATTATTACTGTTATAGATTCTGGACTTATTAAATGCATATGCTACCTACGAAATGACCGGAAATAGTCAATGAACCGTTGTGTCGAAGATCTATGAAGCGAGAGAGGGGGGGGGGGGGGGGGGTGGGGGATCGGGAAGCAATCAGAGCTTGTAAATACCATGAGCTTGTGCTAGAAACATGTCAAAACAATGAGGCAACTACAGTTCAATTGTAGAAAGGCACAACCCCACCACCGATGAGCACTCCCATATCCCCGTTCGTGCACGACAGAAAAGACCTTTAGACAGGGATCTTCAGCTTCTGTTGTGTGCGTGTGTAGCATGCATCATCTGTCTCAGAAGCTCACAAGGGTGCTGTCTATGCAAAAATCTTAGGATTGATTTCTGATGTGAGACTCTGCATTAAACCTCATAGACTGTTTCGATCCTAATACCCTCCAATTTACTGCTGCTATTACTGGGCGATCCACAGGTGAGTCTCATACTCTTTTGTCCCGTCTCAGTGGGACTTCTGTATATAGCGCTGGGTCACTTGCCACACCGAAATATTGCTAATTAGATCACCTTTTTGCTAATCCTCGTGGATTTGTTCTGCTGGGCGTAGCTTCTGCTAACTGTAGAACTAACCTGGTTCTGCTAACTGTAGAACTAACCTGCTAGAAATACATGTTTCGCTGTGTTCATGTCATCGATAAGATTACCGCCAATTTTGTGACAGTAGTCCCGAGCTTCGTGCCAGCCTCTGGGCAAAACCACGAATTGCAGACAGTATTGCCCAACTTGCTGCCAACCATCACCACATCCTAGTAAGTTTGAATTTGGCTAGTTGTTCCTTTATTTAGAGAAAATATGTGCGATGAGAAGTTATGAACTGACCGCCACGGATGTCGTAAATAGCCCAGTCAGATTGAGAATCCTTCGCAAGAATGAATCCTTCGACTTTTTTGCCTTAGTTTTGGGTTTTTAGACAACAGCAAAAAGAAAAGTACATAAAAGAACTGGAATCAAGAGGAAAAAACGATGCTATCAAATGGGTGCTATGGAAAGAAGGTGGAAAAAAGGCTGAGTGTGGATGAGTAGCCGAAAATGGAATATGGTGATCAGGGCATCCTCAAGAGAATAACTCTGTATGCACAACGATGTACAACAACACCACTATTCTTTACGCAAATTTTCTGAAACATGTAATTTTGATCTTTTAATTTTTTCAAATCCAAAAAATCTAATTTTGAACAGAAGGGTGAAAAAAAAACGTAAAGAATTTTCCACCGGGAGAACCCCCCTCAAGCCGCGATTCGGGTGGAACGATCTGAAACAACAGAGGCATTGTTTTGAGTCTCACCTTTGCCATCGTAGATGCTCACATACTTCTGGTACCCCACGGTGTTGAGTTGAATCGTCTGAGTGTATGCGTCCACAGGAAAGTACACCTATCATTCGTCAATTAAAGGTACTGAGATGAGCCAACTGCATAATTTTTAGAGGAACCTATGTACGCACATCCATTGTTTGTCCACAGTGGTCGCTTCGTTGTCGATATACCTCAGCATTTTGGTATTGTAGCGGAATTATATGCGCCACCTAAAGGTTTCACTGGTTCTTAAAATTGTATACCTCAATGGGAATACCGAAGAAAAGCTAAGAAATCACGTCGCGAGTGTTTCTGGGCTGAATAGGATAGACTTTCCCATTAAATCCTCCAGTCAACAAGTACACTTTGTTGAAGTCATCCTGAAACAGCTCGGGTTTTGAGCGGAAAAGTGATTTTGCGCTTTTCGAGTCGAATACGTAGCAACTATTCGCAACTGCATCAATGAAATAAATATGATTTCTTGGATTCTGCAATATTACTTACTATATAATATTACTTGTTAGTTAAACTGCCAAACTGCAGCAAATGTACTAATTTGTTCATAGGAGTTCTTTGCAGAGACGTTGGACTGCAAGGTGGAACGTGTGTAATGCAGTACGTTTCTACGTTTCGTTTCCAGTATGACCTGCATGCATGCATACAGGGTGCGGCAAAAGTCTTTGGACAAGCATAATCGATCTCCAAAACATGAGGAAGAAGAAACTGAAAAAATCGGTAGTTGTTATAAGTTAGCAGTCTAGTTGTAAGCGTAAATAGTATTTTTGATCCTAAAATTTCCTTCACTGGTAGCGACCCAGGCTTGGAAAATTGTAGATGCGACATTGGCCCGGCGCGCACATTGATGGAGTCAAATTCATCTCAGGCATTCTCTACAGTTCCAGAACAGGGTCCAAATTCGCGCGTAGTGTTGAGAAAGCGTTAGTCCATGGAATCTTAGAATCACCACAGAATCTTTCAAGATATATGTAGAACCGCGATAGGCGATTATTTATTCCCGCCTTTGCAGTAGAGAGGAACACACACTTTAGAAGGCAATTTCCATGTTCCATCAATCGCAAATTAGCATATATACATTAAGAAAGAGCAAATTAGCAAGTCTATCACAAAAAACAGCGGTCAGATCACAGTTCCACAAGCGAAAATAGCTATGGTAGCGCGATTTCCGTGTTTGTTGGCGAAAATTTTGACCACTGCCAAAATCAATGCTA
>KN726718.1:18854-37008 GCA_000816745.1 Ancylostoma duodenale
GCTTCTTGAGACTAGGCAATGGGCTACAGCGTTCCTCAAGATAAATATATCATTGCTTGGCACTAAACCAACTTGCGGAATTCTGCGAATGGACTGGATGAATTTCGTACGAGATCTCGACTATCGTCCGAAATTCTTCAATGAAAGTGAACCGGACACCGGGTAATAATAGCAGCAACTCAATGCTATATTTTGTACAAAATTACATCAATATTAGATATTGTTGTATTGTACTGAGTGCGCATCCGTATCGCTGACAGGGAAGCGGTAGAAGTTCATGCAAAAAATCGAAAATTCAAGGAAGAAATCCAATTTCATCAAAGGCCCCTAAATAAGCAATGAAATGGAAAGAAAACTGAAACCCACGATGTTCTCACAAGAGCCTCCCGTATATCCTGGTGGGCAGAAGCAAGAAGTCTTCTTTGCATCCAAAACTCCGCCATTCTGACACTTTATTTTCGCATCTCTTCTGATAGCTGAGGGAACTGCTGAAACGCTCAAGCTTTTTTAAGCTCTAATAGCGCCACCATTGTATCCGAACTGTTGACTTTTCTGTGAACCCTTTCCGGCTTTTTCACGTCGGGTTCGATTCTAATGAGTGATTGTTCTAAGTGAGAAAGAACACACCTCTGAATTTGTCACTAGTGGCCGCGACGATATTATATGGGTGAAATGTTTGGGAGAAAACGCTCGCGAATGTCACTGTAGCAGAAAAACACTCTTATTCCCTCAAGTTTTGATGTTCTGTGGAATGATGATTCCGAAAACCTTGCGCAGTTCACGCATCTTGTATTTCAAGATGGGATGGGTAAGTACTGTCACGTTGCTAAAGGCTGGCTCACGTCCACCACAATAGAGGATATGAATACGCTTCGGGTTCTGTCATTCAATTAGGTATGTACGTCGATTAACAACGTTTTGTGAAACATTCAATGGAGACCATGATGGATGAACAAAGTTTAAAGACAAGATGACGAGTTTGATCCGAATCCTTTAGTTGCAAGCAATGTACAAGCGTTGCACGTGAAAAAAATAGCGAATGATCATTTAAAACTTATTTCTGACAAAGTGCCAAAACTTACTGGGATATCTAAGATGCGGATACTCTGAAGGTTTAGAAAGTTAGGGTTCGTAGAGCAAAGAACAAGCAGTGAGGAGGGTAAAATAGTGAGGGTGGATGCGATGAAGATCACCTTTACATACTTAGAAAAGATCCTTAGCCTGAATTCAAGCGGTTCTACATTCTTGGTCTATGCGTTCGTTCTCATATGATCAAGAAAAGGTGAGATAACACAGACATATGACATGGCTTTCCACTCCCTTCCGATGAATAATTTATGGTGTAGAATCTTGTGTAGATTCTTTTGGAAAAAAGCCAAAAAAAATTGCTAGAGGCTTTCTATCACGAATCTGTATATATAAAAGTGAAAGTTTGTATGTATGTATGTGTGTATGTGTGTATGTTCCGAATAGAAATCGCGGAGGATTAACCGATCGGGACAAAACTTTGCACACGTATCCCTCATGAACCGGCGGAGGTTTTAGGCTACCTTGCGCCGGGCATTATCGATTGATTTATCGATTGTATCGATTTCATTGATTTTTCGCTATTTTTGCCCAAGGCTCAGTAGGGACATGTCTACTGAGATTTTTCAATGCGCTGAATACGAGTATGATAACCGTTTTGCACAAGATATCGATTCATCGATTTTATTGATTTTTCGCTGATTTTGCTCAAGACTCGGTAGGGGCATGACTACTGGGGTGGTAGTAATATGGCCGGAATCCGCAGCTAAGCGTGAGGTGTAAGTCCCACCTAAGTGCCACTTAACACTAGATTTCAACTTTTGGAAATATGTTCTTCATGGCCCAATACACGCTATAACAAAGTTTGGATTGAAAATTGGCATCTAAGTGGGAGGAAATTCTGATCATTTTCCGAAATTTCCAGTTTGCGCTTAGTTGCTGCTTAGCTGCGGCTAAGTCTGACCAAGTCAATAATTGGATAATGTGCGTGAAAGAGCGCGCAACTTTGTGAGGTGCAGACACATTGCTAAATCTGCATCAAAATGTACCCAAGGGTACATTTTGATCCAGATTTCGCTGCCGATTTCGCCGACACAACCGCGCTCCGAGCGCACGGACACAACGGCCCTTCGAACACGTACGTCCATATTGTGCTTTTCATTCACGAGGAGCTGCAGGAGATGGAAGGAAGATCAATACCAACAATACATTCATGTCAGGATTTCATTGATCACATGTCTCTCGGCATGCTAAGGGTGGGCGATGGTGTAGTGGTCAAGATTCTGGTTCATCGTGGAATGGATTGATGGTTCAATTCCACTGCAATATGAGGGCTTTGCAAACAATAATTCAAGTGTTTTCTGCATAGTATGCTGCTTCAGTCACACCGGTTAGATCCAAGTAGTGGCTCGAACTATAAAGCCTGAGCATGCTTTGCACTTTTTGACCATTTTTCGACCCGTGACGGGAGATAAATCCCTTGACTTGTGTGCATGCAAAGAAAAAACATGGCGTGTATTGGGTAGTGTAGTGGTTAAGCTGCTCGATCAAAGGAACTTGGTCTGTGGATCGTGACCTGTCCAAGGCAAATGTTTTGCAAATAGTTTTTCAGACCCTTTGCACACAGGAGTTAGGTGACAATTGCTGTCTATCTCAAAGTAACAGTTGAGCGGTGAATCATCCTTCGTTTACTCATTAATATGCACCGGACGAAGCTTGTGTTTTTAACTTGGAGTTTTGAAGTTTACGAAAGTTTACGATTTGATGAGTATCTTTTGGTAAGCTCATCAAAGAATCGAATGGAAAAAGAGCAAAACGTGCGGAAGGTCAGACATTTTCCAGAAATCCGCAATCGATGCCCGGAAGTATATGTTCCCAGGAATTCAAGTGAACTCGTTTTATCGGCATGAAACGGGAGCTCACTTCAATGTGCGGTGCATGGCGCAATGGTAAGTACGCGCGATTATGCGCGGCTAGTCAGAGGTTCGATTCCTATGACGTTATGGGTTTTTGCATTGTTCTATATAACACCTATGGTTAAAGACAAGCATCGTTTGGTTACAGAAAAGTATGCACTGTGGTGCAGTGGTTGTGATGACAGATTGTAGGCCAGCGGCTGAGTGATCAGTTCCCATGAAAGCGAGTGTTTTGAACTTGATATTTCGTGTGATACATGTGAAGATTATCTGCAAATTTCCTCCAAATCAGAAATGTTAAGTCGGACTTAGATCCCACTTAAAGTTATCTATTAATTTCCACTTTCGACCAAATTACTACCACCCCTGGGGTTTGTCAATGCGCTGAGCACGAATATGATAACCGTTTTGCACGAGATATTGATTTATTGATTTTATTGATTTTTCGTTATTTTTGCCGGTGGAGACGTGTCTATTGGGGTTTTCCATTGCGCCACGAATATGAGAATTATTCTCCACGGCTATATCGACTCTGTAATTTATCCTGTTCTTTCCCTGCTTATGGAAATGAACGGGGCAGGAATGTGTTTACTGGATCAATCAAAAACGCTAGACACCTAAATACGAATGTGACAACATGCTTTCCATGAATTTGTCACTGAAATAACCTTACTGATTCTTCGCTCACGGGTCGGTGGAAGAATGTTACTTGAGCCTGCTAATATGTTTACCACCAAAATTATAGGCATTTGCAATGAATTTATCGGCACTAGCAATTGTCCTCATCAGTGTGAAATTGCCTGGATGGTAGAACACCCGAGCGAAGCCGGGTATGGGTTGCACGAGATACGTTCCCCAATCGCGGGCAGAGCCTGCCGTGCACCGCGAGTCCTCTCGCTCTCTGCGTCTCCGATTAATCACGGGTCCCTGTACTGCCTCCACCCACCACCCCCCTGTCTATGCTCTAGCCCGTCGCGGCCGCCGCAACGCAGCTGGGGAACGTATCTCATGTAATCCCGGGTATGCCGTCTAGTAACTGATACGTACAAGCAGTAAGCCCGAATACCTTCTCTGACCGCAGAGTTACTGTGTTGCGTTGAATGTGCAAATGTCAGAATTACCAAGCATCCCACAGCAAGGAGAGACCGCATCTCTAAAACAAACAACAAACATCACTGTGTTTTGCACAGACAGTATAAACAAACAGTAAACGAAGGGTGGATTAGCGTATTCACTCCTGATCTTTAGATGTTTCTTAAAAGGTTAGCTTCGAGGCCTCATCAGAAATTTGTTTATTAATACATCTTAAGGAGTGCAGCCAAAAAAAGCGTGATGCAGAAAGCTACGATATGTTGCTGACACACCCTAAAGCAAAGTAACTAGTGGCGCTGAATAAGCACATTTACGGAACAGTTTCGTCGAATAAGTGCGGAAATTCATCAACTTCCGACAGCAAAAGTAGTACTTATAGGGACAAAAACAACCAATTTGAGGGTTCCTACTAGTCATACCCTCTAGGATATGTAACACGCTTAGTAAGTTGTCGAAATACACATAATCTCTTGTGAGGTATACACCCAAATATCTTGTTCATTTATTTCTTCCATTCTAGCGGAAGCATCTATCAGGTTGTCCCACAAATAATGGCCGTTTTGGTGGTGCACATTCCAAGATGCGTAACTCAGCTCAAACTTGATTTTCCTTTGGAGCAAAAAGTATTATGACCAGCATTTTCTGTGATTTTTGTGGTGCAGTAAAACTTACGTAAAGAGTAAAGCTCAAATCACAGGAGTCAATGAAGTGCGAAAGGTCAATTTTCAGTACACATTGATTCACTTGAATTTTCATGAAGAAAAGTGGATTCACTGCAAGTTCAAAGGGATCTTCTATTAGGCAAAGGTCTGGTCAATACAATTTCACAAAGACAGATCCAACGCCTCACTCAGTGGAATCTTCCTTGGTTGGGTGTGAACCCGTGTGGATTTGCCCGCCCTGTCAGGATACATGCACTTCTTCGGCTCACCAAAACTGAGGCATTTTGGACCGAATCTCAAAGCCGATCCCCAAATGGTAGCAGGCGAGGCATTCAGTAAATTATACTCCTTGCCTGGTGTTGCTACTGTCGAACACCTCGAGCAGTATCACATCTATTAGAAAAAGTTACCTCTTTCTGGGATGTCGAGGCTTGTTGAATATATCTAGATCTCCCTTTGCGATACAAGCAGAATAAAAGTGCATTTTATTAAGCAATGTCCACTCATCACTAAAAGAGGCTCATTTTTCCGGAAAATTTCGCAACAGTGTTTATTAGAGGGATTGAAGTAAATGGTGTCGCAAGTTAAGCACTGACCGACAATGCTTTTGTTCAAAATCCACTTTGCCCATTTTTTGCAGAGTGTATCGGCCAAGAAGGCAGATAGACTAGTGACTTAGTTGCGCCCAACCTAGCTGCTGACATTTTTATGGACAGTTTCAGAATTCTCATCCTGTCTCCAGACTTATACTTTTGCATGTGAGAAGTTTCGTGACCATCACCTGGTCAAAGTTGAAAACTCGTATCGCTCTGGAAGTGATTTGCTAGGCACAGCTTCTGTGTCCTTATAACACGACTACTTGGCCAAATGCAGAGCTAACACAAAATCCGGCTTTCGTTCTATTTGGGCAAAAAAGTAGTCCAAAAATTAGGAAAGCGCAAAAACCATGTTTTGCCTCATCGTACAATGTCGTCTGCAGAAACCATGAGAAAAGGTAAAGTTTTTCTAAGATTTAGGTAGAGCAGGTCTTGCCCTTTATAATAATTCAGAATTTGTCCATCTAGCTTCTTAATTAATAGATTTATGAACTTCGAAAATTTCATTACTAGGTTGCGGCCATTCATTGTGGGACAACCTAATAATGCGGGAGTTCTAAAGCTCTCGCCCTTACCCAACACTTGTAATAATGGTTTCAAGGACAAGCTTAGAAAAGTAACACTCGATGTGTTGGAAAGCTATGATTCAAGAGGTCATTAAACATTATCGGACTTGCATTCGTTTGGATAAAGAACTGTAGTGACACCATATGATACGATTTTGTCCACTGCGCTTCCTTATCAGTTTTACACGTCATGTAACATAAGTCAATAAAATATTTAGAATGACTGGAAAGCGCGCGCACACATCCAAATTCTGGATTTTCCAGGAGAATAATTTCCATCATTCCCGATGTTTATTTACTGGATGAGTTCAGTGAGAAAGAAAGTTGCGAACTGGGCCTACTTTCTTTGAGGATCCATATTGAAATCGATATATGTACACCAAGTATAATAGCAAGGTCGGTACCGTTCCTCAAAATTGATTCCTCATGGGCAATGGGAAAATATGGGCAGACTAGTGGTCATAACATGATACTTGAGGGTAGTAGTTCCAAAGTATGTGTAGCGATCATTAATGAAGGCTAGCAAGAGGGTCCTTCGGAATTCCAGCAAAGAAGCAACATCCCTTGAAATAGTCTGCACATCCGAAGAACTCGCAAGAATTCAGTAGGTGCACAAATAAAAGCACACAAGGTACCTGTAAATTTATCTGACATAGAAATAAGGGCGATGGGTCTCCGAAGTCAATACATGGGAGATATTCCGTACATTTGAGATGTTATCATTATTTGGAGAAATTTAATGACCACTCGAATTTCGCAATCATCTCTGACTGAATATAATCAAGGCTGGCTGACTCAAAGAACCTGTCGAAATCGGACTTTGTCAGATCGAATTGATGTTCATGATTAATAAATATGAAGGATTTTTCAATACAACGGCATAGAAATAGTTGGAAAACATTGACTCTTTGGTGGTCATTCCGGAAATTTTTCGACCCACTCTCGTAGTGAGTACTAACCACCAAGCAGAGTGCGGAGCTCATATGTATTATTTTATACATATACACATGTATGAGTATCTTATATTAGGTTCTTACATAAGTTTTCTGTTTTGAATTTTCTACGAAAAAGTTTCTTAAAAAAATCAAATGACAACAAATGCCAATCGAAATATGCACTGAACTTCAGCCGTTCTTACAGCAAGACTGCGGCTCTGCTGGTTCAGAAATCCGTGAACTACGAGGCAAAGAACTGAGTTGGGCAGTGCTAGCGGTCACTCATTTTGGGAAATCGGTTCTCGCATGCTAGACGATCTTCTGATCCGATAACCAGCGTTCTGTTAGAGCCAGATTTGTGCTACATAATACGCAATTAAAAATCCCTCTGCGAGCTCTTCGCTTTTCCAGAGAGTTCGACCAACAAAATTAAGTGCCCTCCACAGTGTGATGAAATGTGTTCCACGGTGTGCTTGGAACTTGCCATATTAATATAAATAATACAACGATTAGTGTCTTCAAATGGTTGATGTTCCCAGTCCCAGTGGAAAAAATCCCACTTCAATTCACTCTAATTCCAGAGAGAAAAACAGCATAATTAAATTTTTGGGTTACCTAGTTCGGTGCCCGTGCTTGAGACCCCTCGTGAATAAAATGGAGGGTTAAGGTAGCAAGAGAGGCCTCAAGATTACTCCAACCAAATTTAGTTAGCCTCGTGCAGTGTTATGATGAAATGCTTGTTCGTGTAAGTGCAGTTAGCACATTTACATTCTTGAAAGGTTGATATTAATTATATTTCAAAACATGACGGGAAAATCTGTTTCACATTTCTGAATGTTTGCGAGATCATGAGCTTTAAAACGGTATGTGGAAGGGGAATCTATTAGGTATTCATTTATTATAAGTGTTTAAAATTTGTCGCGATGCAAGAAGAGCGGATATTTATGTAATAACCTAAAAGTAAGTCTGCGCTGGAAAAAAATGTAGGCGTAACTTGCTATAGGGAATTATGTGAAGGTTTTTACAACGGTTTCAAGACCAACGCTGCAAACTGCATAGGCCAACGTGCATTGCATTAATCCATTGGGGTCCCGAGCATTTTCGCGCGTCTCGCGCATGGGACCAACACCCCTTCAAGAGCGCGGCGCCCGCGTTGTTCCAGATTTCAGACTGAAATGGATCGCTTTGCAGAAATAAATGAAAATCTAGTTTTGGAAGAATACAAGTGTCATCGGACCATAAAGGGAGAGAATCCAGCCATATCTTACTTCCCTTAAGGCTGAAATAAGTTGTAAAAGATGTTTCAGTGCTACAAGGAGGCGGCCTTAGAGCGCACAGCTCATGTTCTTTCTACTGGAAATTGTTTGGCAGACGTTGCATATTATATTGGAGCTATAAGATTAGAAAATGTTAAGGAAGTACGAGATCTAGGTTATACTATTAATAGCAATCTTGATTTCGAGCAACATTACAGGAATCTAGTGAATAAAGCCGTGGGACCTACTTGCAACATTTCTAAAATTTTGAAGACCAAAGACGCAAACGTTCTAATTAGAACATATAAAACATATATACTTACGTCCGATCATGGAAAGCGGAACTACAGTATTCAACCCCTGCAAGCAAAAAGATATCGATTTACTGGAAAGCGTACAAAACAACTTCACCCGTAAATTAATTATGAGGTGTTCTGGGATGGACTAT
Organism: Ancylostoma duodenale; assembly: GCA_000816745.1. Taxonomy (NCBI): domain Eukaryota; kingdom Metazoa; phylum Nematoda; class Chromadorea; order Rhabditida; family Ancylostomatidae; genus Ancylostoma; species Ancylostoma duodenale. Next base: position 27,352 of record KN726718.1, read on the forward strand.
TCCTCAATTCCAAGTGCGACAGAAAGATCAAAACAACTAGGGTTACTAACGCTCAAAGGTACGAGAACAAAACATGACTCAGTGATGATGTTCAAAGTTTTAACGGGCAAGCTTGACATTGATGCTGCAGAATTTTTCACGTTCATAGTTGTAAGAACTAGTAGAAGCAGTGGCTTAAGGCTTGCCGACTCAGTTGCTAGAAGTCAAATCAGATCAAAATTTTTCTCGCACAGAACGATTGGATTATTTACACCATTACTGAAAGATGGAATACTGAACATGTCAGTTAACAGATTCAAGCTATACCTTGACCAACGACTGAAGACACAATAGTAGATTTTTCTTTGTCTACACTGTAGTCTCATCAATTCTCAAAGATGTGTGCTTACTGACATTTGTATTTATCTGTGCCAGATATTGATTGTATTACATGCGTGAACTACTCCACTCCCCAGAATAAATGAATAAAATGAAATAAATATACGTTCATACGGCTCTAGCCTGACCATTAAGAAAATGAAACATGTAACTAACGTGATCTTGTGTGGAAAATATGGCATTTGTACAGATTATCTGCAGCCACCACACAAGGAATGTGATGCAATCTTATTCGATTTCGAAATCCGATCCTTTTCATGATATGTGTCACGAGAGAGAACAAATCTTTCTTGAACTGCACTTGATTGTTCGGAAATACTGCACTCATTTTATGCGGAAATACTGCAAAATAGTTTGAAAATAAGGTCAAGTAGTTGATAAGAAGAGCGCGGCCCACCGGTAAGCCGCGCAGTTCCACGCAATAAAAAAGCACCACGCGGTCGTCAGTAGGTTAGGATTGGCCAGTTCCCACTTCAGCCAAGTATCATTCCTATTTAGGCATGGTTTACAATGTTTATTGTTCGAATTTGAACCATTATGCACAATAACAGTATGAAATTGCAGATAATTCCAAAGCAATCGTAAGTTCAAGTATTATTAAATGCAGTAATTTCGGAAATAATAAATAAGTGATGCAAGACATTAAAAAAGAATGGAAGGTTCCTGAAAAAAGCTTAGGCTATGGGAGTTGTCTATCAGCTGTCGCATTCAGTGCACAGTCACTTTTACGAGAGTACATTTATTATCAGTTGTTACGTGACTCCCCATGTAATATGCGCCACCTAAAAATTCTGATGCAGTGGAGGGTGCGCCCTCATTATAAAGACATGCGTCATTGCGTCGTTGACGTTACAAATGCGTAGTACACGTCGGAAGAGAACTGATCTTTCGGAAGTGCTACCAATACACTTAACGGGAATCTATTGCACGAAGTGCAGACAACAGGGTAAAAGAACAGCACAGATCACGCATCAGAGCACATCTTCCAATCATCTCTGGAAAAAAATTCTACCTTCTGAGAAAAAACACAACTTTTGGATCGCTCCATCTTTCTTGCTCTGGCTAGAGTGCAGCTCTTGGACGCTTGAATGCAGTGCGTCACCTCGTTTCGTGGGTTCTACACATTAACAGACTCTAGACATTCTCGTCACGCTTATCCTAATGATGTATGTCAAAACGTATGATAATGACGAAAGGCCCGTTTTCGGAAAGTCCACTCAAGAAGCGCAGTCCACAGACCACTTGGGCGAAGTAATCGTGAGCGTACGAATTTCTTTGACAATCTCTTCCTGTGCTGGCTTCGATGCGGCGCACTTTTTCAACATGTTAGGCTGTGATCGATTGATAATGCCAACGGTGCCAAGCCTGCTCGTCGTCGAGAGGACACTCGTCCGCGGTAGAAACCAATATGGCGAAACTGGTTCCCTGATGGTTTTTGGCGCATTCCATGTACACCGCTGGAATCAGCTTGTCCAAAAGGTCCAGAATCTGAATCCAATAACCCGAACACAGAAACGAGGTGACACATTGCCTTTAAGGTAAGCTTCCTCTAGAGAGCGCGTGCGGCGCAGTGGTAAGAGGCTCGCTGCGCACGCACACGGTCGATGGTTTGATGGCGCCCCTGGCCAACCAAGCCATCCATCCCTCCGGGCTCGGTAAATTGGTACCAGTGGAGTCTGGGAGGATGAAGCACTGACTGACACTGACATGACACTTGGTACATCGGATGCCCCCCGCAAGTGACTCTACATAGCACATACGCATTCAATGCCTCTACTATGCTTAGATGAAGTCGAATGCGTGGCGCATCCCTTGTGACGGGATTGATTAACGCCGACCACTTTATCCTTTTTCACTTTATCTTCTGGAAGCCGAACGCCATGCTCATCTGATCGCGGGTATCATCGGCGAAATTCTTTTGGCGACTGAGCAGGTTTACAATTATCAGAATCATATTATAAAACCGCCTGTCGGGTAGTCTTGGGCAATCTTCATCCAGGGTTCGTCGTGATTGTTAGTAGAGTTCCTGTGGCAGTACTTCTCACATCTCCGTGGAAAAAGACGTGAAGGTAAAAAAAACCCAATTCAGGATATCTTAAAATATAATATGTATGAGCTGCTTCCATTGAACAAAAATGGATCACTACAAGGACTGTCACTGGGTCATCTTTATCAGTGTTCGATGAAAACTTCTTGGTCAGTACTTTATTGCCGTAGGATTTCGGCCCCTAGCCCTTACCCAGACTCGCGGTTTTGTATGGTGTTCGCAAGTTTCCTTGTCAGCTAAGATTGCGCACTCTTAGAAACCCATGAGTTTCGGATCCAATCCTTTTCTTCAAATTTCATGTTTCCATCCCGAAACCAACACTAGTTGATCCGTTTATCTTAGTCCTCGAAGTTGATTTGTTGCGGTAATACCGGAACTCTTCAAGACACATTTCGAAATGAATCTTACGTCTCAAAAGCCCAAAAAATGCAGGACATTCAAAGCAATACGAAAAGCTCTCCAGATAAGTGTTGACAATGAAGAAGGCGTTTTCGTAGTCATGTCGCGAGTTCTGCATAAGACTTCAACATCTTTTGCACTCGCTGTCGATAGTAACCATGAGCGAAGCTCGTACAAATGTTTCACTCGAATATACCAGATATTAAAAGCAGCAATGAAGCCTGCCCTACACAGGGAATGTGACATGAAAACAGTATCGCGTTTCTGGGCAAACTATACTCGAATATTAAAGACGATGCAGCCATTAAGACCCTGCTTGGGTTTCTTAACTTCTAACTGGTTAGAACGCCTAAGCCTCACCTTCACCTGAAGTCGAAAAAAACATGAAAGATATGATGGAATTTGGAACAATGAAAGGAATAATAAACTACAGTAAGGCAAGGCAACTATTCTGGACCTGAGAATACTCGTAGCTGATGAGAAGTACGTACCGGACTGTATGACAAAACTAATGACTATAACTTTAGAGCAATAAGATACCTCAATTTCGGACCAAATACACCTAAGGGTGCGGGTCTAAAGGTGCACTCTGATGACAGTGGCATTTTAAGTAGTTGAGCAGTTGGCGGAACAATAACGAAGCTAACAATATATAAAGGCATTCCTTGCTAGATGGTGATTGTTCCCTCATCATCCTTCAGTTGCGACGACTATCATTTATTTGCTCATTTGCCTCTCATCGACAATTCTAATAACTGTGTTTCATCGTATTGTTTTTGTAACTCCCTTGAGAACATCGTATTGTTTTTGTAACTCCCTTGAGAACTAATAATGAAAAGTTCATTTAGCTGGGGCACCAAGGAAGTCACACAAACGGTGTAGTTCTTGATCCTGAAACCGGAAGTGTGGAAAAAATTTCTTGAATGCTTCGATTAAGCATTGGCTCAATGGTGTCACTCCTCTGTTCTCACTGAACAACATTTTGGAAACGGAGAAATAATTGGATATTCTCGTCGCAACAGTTTCATTAAAGGCCGAATCCCGGCGTGGCTACAGCCGACCACCTTTGGCCGGCTAGAAGTCGGAAAAAATGTTTTTTCCAGCAGGAAAACGGCAGGATCATGCAAATTGACTTCGATAGTTGTGTTCAGCACCTGAAATGACCGCCTATGCACAGTTCCAGAGGGTTCTGTGAGATACCATATCTACCGCATACCTACCGTAATCCTACTAAAATGGAGTTATTATACGAAACGGATGCGATGTTAGTGTTTAGCACCTGAAATAACCTCCCCTCACCCTCTCCCTGTGCAAAGTCACAGGAAGAAAACCCACGAAGACCACGGATCGGACGGAGCATGTGCAGGAGCTTGAGGTTTCCCGTATACTCGCAAGTGAAAGAAATTCGCAAAGTCACTATTAGGTTGGTGCAAGGTTTTTTCAAGAACTATAGGTCAAATGAGGAAGGATCATTCAAAACACTGATCATTATGTAACGTTGTAGCCTGGGCAAGCTTCCGTAGTCGTCGGCTGAGAATTCCTGCTAGGAATACCTTAACGCTGAGCGATTCTGCAGTCAGGGAATCAGTTCCAGTCTGTATGCTGATATGTATGGAATAAATGCGTCGTCATAGGTCATTATGACATTTTCTATGACCAAGTACGTAATCAGTCGAACTGTCTGGAGTCCTAGGGGCGTAATAAAGTGTCATGGTGCTGAGTTGCACTCCAAAACCCACCACCACGCTTTAGGCGATGATTGCATGCCAGCTCACATCCTCGGAGTACAAGATAGCAGATCATTGCCATTCACGTCACTGCTAGAGCATGCATGTGACAAAAGAGGAGATCACCGCTCTGGTAGGAGCTGATCGCCATCACATGCTGTAGAAATAGTGGGAGAAGCGAGTGGACGCAAAATGGGACGTTGGAGGGGGGGGGGGGAAGCTAATTCTGTGTATACTCATTCCTTGTACTATTTCCACAGCATGAGAAGGCGATCAGCTCCTAACAGGGCGATAATCTCCCCTGTTGCCACATGCGTGCTCTAGCAGTGACGTGGGTATCAATTATCTGCTATCCTATACTTCGTGGAAGTTAGCTGTCATGCAATCATCGACGAAAGCGTGGTGGTGAGTTTTAGATTTCAATTCGTCACCATGACACTTTATTACGGACCCTAACTTCCTTCCATTTCTCTCGGAATTTACAAAAGGTACGAATGCACGGATGAGGGCCAGGCGTGCCAAGGCTCAATAGTGCGGCAAACGCAAGGGCACGGGTCCGCCAGTTAAGGAGCGTTGCGCTGCGGCCTGAAAGTGTGTGGAACGCATGGGTCCGCCATGGATTGAGCATGGGTCTGTCGTGGGCCAGTATTGTGGAAAACGCCAGGATATTGGTCCGTCGATATAGACACCAGGATGCGACTTCACCGATAGAGAACAGGTCCGCTGTGGTCGAAGTGTGAGGAGTATGGAAAATGATGCCGGTGCTTACATGGCGGGAAAAGCGAGGATCGATCACTAGGAGAGGTGTTCCTAAGCATCCCAGAATGCTAATACTAGTATTAACCTTAAGCAGCGAGTGCGCTGCTCTTGGGAAATTTTGGTATGAGTGTAATTTGCTTCCCATTCTCTTTCCCAGTAATATTTGCTTTTGAAGCGACTACCTCTACTTGCTGTTAGATATCCTATCAGACCCTTATTTGTTCAAGTATCCTAATAACAACCTCAAAACTTGAACTATTTCAAAATTTTATTGGCACCCTGTCTATAAAATTGTTCAAGGCTACTAAAAGAAACACTTCAAAACCTGTAGATTTATCTGAAGGATCGTGCAGAGTTGAGAGTGACTAGCGATGACAGGTTCATTGAGATGCAAGAAATGCAATGACAACATAAGGGGGATATTCATTGCATCGGAAAGAAATTTTACAAAATGCTCTGTGATGGGAAAAATTGCCAGCACGGAGTCGAAAGACTGCAACTCTAGCATTAGAAGGGGAGCCAGAGGGGTAGAATGCAGGAAAACTTGCAAGTTGACTAATACGACTCCGTGATTAACCTAAGCTAATTATTGGTTATTTTTCTTCCTCAAATTTCTGTGTGAAACTTTTGCAATAACTTCAAGAGGCTGCCCCACTCCACTTTTTAGCGTTCCGTAAAGACTCCAGTCCAAAACTCTAGTTTCAGCCTGTATTAAAACTTGAAAAAATTGAGCTGGAAAAATTTTATAGCTGCTAGTTCTTTTCAGTGCATTCTTCAGTTATTAACACTCTGAAATTTCTGCCCGCGGAGGCTCCCCGGCACGAGGTCAATCTGCGGTGGGTCCGCGGTTGCCCGCGATAAATCCGCACGTGCCATGGTGAACAACCGGGAGTGACGTCACTCCCGCGCTGTGCCCGCACATGATTACAGTGGACCCGCACATGCTCGCGGCGCACCTGCAATAAAATGGCTATCCGCGATGGACCTACACATGTCACACGGTGGATCCGCACATGCCCGCGGTGGATCCGCAGAAGAGCTGATTGGGTCATCAACGCCAACAAAACCTCCAGGCATGATATACGCATGGCCGAGTGGATAAGAGAGCGGACTTGGAAACATGAATTCGAGGAGGTACGTGAGTTTGAATCCACTCTGAACTTTCTTCCCGCGGTGGATCCGCGGTACGCCCGAGGTGGAGCGTCGGTTCGCCACCGCGGGCATGTACGGGTCCACCGCGGATGTACTGCGGCTCCATCGCAGGCATTTGCGGTTCCACCGCGGATGTACTGCGGCTCCACCACGGGCATGTACGGATCCACCGCGGGAATATGCATTTTCAAGGGAATCGTTGTTTTCTTCTAAAACTGGTCCTGTATGGAAGAACCTCTCGTGAATAGGAGGGACAAATCCACGATGGTACTGGCATTCCGTCCTGCAAACGTTTTTACATCACTGGATTCGAACCCACGTACCTTCTGGAACTCATTGTTTCCAACTCCGCTCTCTTATCCACTCGGCCATGCGTGTATCATGCGTAGAGGTTTTGTTGGCATTATGACTCAATCAGCTCTACTGCGGATCCACCGCGGGCATGTGCGGGTCCACCGTGCGCCATGTGCGGGTCCACCGCGGATGGCAAATTTATCGCGGGTCCACAGCGGACATGTGCGGATCCACCACGGGCACGTGCGGGTATAGCGCGGGAATAGCGTCACTCCCGGTTCGCCGTGGATTTATCGCGGGCCACCGCGGATCCACCGCGGATCGACCTCGTGCCGCGGATCCACCGCAGGCAGAAAGTTCAGAGCAGTGGTGTAAAAACGCTTGCAGAATGAAATGCCAATTCCATCGTGGATTTGCTCCCTTCTCTTCACGAGAGGTTCTTCAATACAGGGCCACTTTTGCAAGGAAATAATCACTCCCTTGAAAGTGCATGTTCCCGCCGTGAATCCGCACATGCCCACGGCGGATCCGCACCTACCCTGCGGGTAGTCGCAGTACATCCGCGGTGGATCCGCACATGCCCGCGGTGGCGAACCGACGCTCCACCTCGGGCGTACCGTGGATTCACCGCAGGCAGAAAGTTCAGAGCAATCGCCGAATTATGGTGAATAAAACGTGCTTAGATTCTGTTCCGGTCCACTCATGTAGAGTGCCGGTCGAAATTATATACCCTTTTGAAGTCTCCTCTATTTCCCTCATAACTTCATTTAGAGTAAAGCTCCAAAGCTCATATTTTTACAGATATTGTAGACACTCACATGCAATAGAAATGGGATGATATCGTACTGTTTTGTCAACTAGTTTCCTTAAGACGAAATTTTTATTCACGTATGTCAAAATTCGGAGCTCTTGCAGTGTCTTCAAAAGATCACGGAAGGGCTTTTACGGGCAGTATTTCAGCAAGAATTCAGCCTTCTACTCATATTTAGACGAAAACGTCTGAATCATTGATCAAAGCATGCGAAGCAAACTTGAGTTCATCCCAGCAGTAGTCTAGTATAAGAAATTCTGCCAAATTAACTCACTCTTTCTTGGTTACATGTTAAGTCGATCACAGTGCGCCCAGAAGTCCATGTCACAAAAAGTTGCTTTCGTTTCTTCCCATGTAAACTTTAATGCAATAAAAGATATGGAGCAAAGTTCAAAGGGCTATATAATTTTGGCCGCTACTGCAGGTATCGAAGCCACATCAAACGTGTGCTTTGCCAATCTAGAACAATAGTAGAAATAGTCAGGTGAGAGCATGTTTTGTATTTCCATAGGAATATCCGAGTCGCACTCAACATCGGCGAGCGACACTGAGCTCGATGTTTCCATGGCTCCGTCCTCGGCGGCACCCAGAAGATGCTTTGCTCTTACTTCATTGTCTTCTCTCAAAATGTGCTTGAACCATGTGCTTGCCACGGTTGAGGAAACATTGGCCAGCTAGTGCTGCGCTCCGGCTTCTACCTGAAAAGACAATCATTTTCCGATGGATATTAATTGCAGTTATAATTGCAGTTAATTGCAGTTATTAATTACAGTTTCTATTTTGTCTGGTGCTTTCCTCTTCTTGATCAGATGTGTTTTAACTTGTTCCAACATATTCCAATTCAATCTGATCAAAAAATGGTTGGAAAAAGTCTTATAATATTTGCTTCAATTCCATCACAGATTTTGCGTATTTCTGCACCCAAGCCTGTTCTCCTCTGGATTCCACGCAGTGGTCGAGCTAAATTAGAAGGTCTTATGAAGAAAAAAGCAGCTATAGCATTCATCTCGGTAATGAGATCGGCCTTGGAACTTTTCTTGAGGAAGTCAATTCCGTTGGACCACAAGAAATCCGTAATTTGTAATTGGTGTATGATTGAAAGGGCGCCTTCACTAATTGGCTAGAGTGATACGCCGCGTTGGCGCTAATTAAGGTCAATCGCCTCCCAACTGCCCGGCTGACCATATGTATTATAGAAAGCCATCCCTCATCCTTGCCTCGAATACGAAGTAATCTAATAATCTCTAACGACGCTAAAAGACGATAGTAATCTATCGTCTTTTAGCGACAAACGCTTGCGAACCATAAGTTTGGTGGTGCGGCACCACCCCTCCTTCTCCTAGAGCTGCAATGACTAGCGCTCGCCCCAAAACAAAATAATGAAAATTTATCTACAAAAAATACAACAAAAAGAAAGAAAAACGACAAAAATAACAACAAATATACAATATATATATACAGAATACAAAAAGAAACAAAGTATGTACACTACATACAGCGGGGGAGTCGTCCCGTTTGTTGTTCTCTGACCTCAGCCCGTTCCTAAAAATTTCAGGGGAACAATTTATTTAAACATTTGGGCTAAGAAAAATTGTGGAAAAAAGATCATCCAAAAAACCTTCACTCTGTGGGACTCCTCCCGTGGGTAGCGCAGACGGCGGGGAGGGGGGAGGGGGGGAGGGGGAGGCGGCGGCGGCGGTGGCCATGGTTGCTCCTCCTCCACGTGCGGCCCTCATGTCCTGGGCGGTAAGTAGAGTGCGCACAAAGTGCTTGCGCTGAAATTGTTCGTTAAAAAACTGTGAAGACTTCACATAGATTCGACTACAAAGTAAACTCACCACTTTGTGCCACGCATCTTGGAGAAGTAAACTCACCACCAAGACCACGAACTGTGCCAGCACCAGGGATGTGCGTAATTACGATTTACGAATTACGATTTACGGCCATTTTTCGCAAATTTTTTACGATTTACGATTTACGAAAAATTGGCCTAAATTTCGTAACAAAATCGTAAATAACTGCGAGAAAGGAAGCCTGTCGGGAGGAGCCCGATTCATGCGATCAAGCCAAGAGGCGGATCAGCCGCCAGC
>KN726719.1:6395-20495 GCA_000816745.1 Ancylostoma duodenale
TGTAAATGTTTAAAATGAAGTGCCGCGCGATTCTGCTTTTGTGTTCCCCTGTTTAGAGTCATATAACACACTAAGGAAAATCCATAATTTTGGTCGATCAGCTTCTGAATTTCTCTAAAAATCGGGAATTAGAATCTATTCAGCAATTCGTATATGCTTAGATGCGCCATGGATTGCTCTTTCAGGAACTTCTAATGTTTGAGAATAGGTACTTAACAACAAGTCCATTAAGGCGGTCAAAAACAGCGCGCATCCATAGTTTTACAACCTAATACAAACAGAGCCGTATATTGAGGAGATTTTGAGGATTAATCCGCGTGAAATAATGCCTCCGTATTGAAACACGTGATGTCCGAAAAGCCTGCTGGATAGTAAGCCACCGAATGAACTATGTGTTCGTTTATCGTTCTCTGAAATGGACGAGACAGCCAAAAAAATGATGCAGAGAACGAACACACGGAAAATGTTGTCCTCGATACGGTCCAGAAATTTCTAAACAGCGTTGTGCGACAACCAGCAAAAAAGGAATGATTGCGTTGTAGTCACCTGTACTCTGGAGCTCGCCAAAAGTAGATGAAGAAATTGCTACTGGCGTTGATAATAACAAGCCAACCAAGCTGTCGTTGAAGCATCTGGGCTACGTCCCGATTCAGGTTGCCAATCTGCAAGAAACGACAGAGTAATGTTATTAATTCCGACTGAACCGCCAGAATCTGTGGACCTGCAGATGATTCCAGGAAAGCTTGTTTAACAGAATATCTAGATGTACTGACAACAGCACTGAAATTCATGAACTGGTAGATCCAGTGCTCATGCAGCAACACTTATGCAGCTGATATGTAGAAAGAAACTGTTAGTCTATGTTTTTGGGAGAAAGCTATCATTCCCTCATAAGTCCGACACCCACGATCCACTTCTAGATGTGACTTCCTACTCTGCAGTTCGGTGAAGATACATTTGACGAGAAAATGTGTTTGGAAACATTTGGGGCTTCTTGTTTGACAATGCATTTGGCGGACTTCGTTCGCCTGAGTAGTTAGCAAACCCATCTGCTAGATTGCCGAACGAACCTCCCCAAATGTATCACCACCGAAAATCAGAGAAGGAGAAAGTACACTTGGGATCGGATAAAGTTCTTACATTCGTATTCGTGTTCGAACGTTAAATTCCGAATAAGCTGAAAAGTTGGATTTTTGGAAAAGAGATGACAATAGAATGCAGGGCTTTCCATCTTTTAAGAATTTGATTATTTGATCCAATTTTGAAACTCTTACTTTGATCAAGAGGACTGATTTTTTATGCAGTTCTAAATGTGGGAGAAAGAGTATGCTTTAGCGACTTTTTTCATTTATCCCATTTAACTCGACCATTGCGTGCGGATTTATATTCGCTGAAGAAAAGGCTGCTCGTAGAAGGGTACGCTGTTCTGCGATGGCAGAAATAATTACTTAATTAATCACGGCTCTCTCATCAGGTTTATGCCATTTAACACATTTATTCCCCTTTTTGGACGCCCCCTCTCCGGATTAACAAACCAACCTGGACATTCGGCTAACCAAGCCAAAGTTTGGATAAGCTCAATTAACGAGTGAATAAACATGTGGTAGCCATGACACTTAACCGTGGTTAACGCGGTTAGCATTCCATGAATCCCAGTCCTGCGCAACCGTCGTAGGATTGCCAGTAGCTAGTTACGCCAAACGTCGTTAGCTAACATAACGTTTCAAGGAACCTAGTCCCATATGCCTCCGCTTACTCCAGTGGGTTGGAGACAGTGTGCAGGTGATTTTTTTTTGAAGTTTCGTTCTTTATATAGTTTTTTATACAGTCTGTAGCACATCCCGTCTTGAGGCTTACCTCCAACCCTCCCGATCTTTTTTTTTTTTCGAAAGATGCAAAATTAACAGAGGACAGAAATGTTCTTTCCCACCCCAGTACTCAAAGCTCATTTGGTTTTCAAACGCACCCCTTCCAGGATTTTGTTCAAAACACATCAATTCTTGTCTATTGTGATGTAAACATGTTGAAGTGTCTAATATTTCCCAACAACACACCTCAACTTGTTGAACCCTATTTTTGACTTCAGCGTGTTCTCCAGTCTATAATAATGGCCTAGAATTCATAGTTTAGGAGTACGTTACATTACGTTCCGTTTACGAGCACAACTATTATTTGGGGGGGGGGGGGGGAACAACTCTAAAATAGAAATGTTATGGGTCGGAAATCCCTCGGGGCACTCCTTTTCACAGCCCGAGGAAACAGATTGTAGCGTACGCATGTGCAAGGTTGTGAAATGAACTGCTATCATAAGGACAACTTCATTGAATGTGTTGCTGTGTGATGACTTGTCACTGATCTCATACGAGGGGTCTCAGCCGATTAGTCGCGAGGTTATGTGGCGCGTCGGCAGGTGGCGGATAGGGGCTAGTCGCGGACCAAAAGCGACCTTGTGCCTGCCCTGAGACGCGAGTGGATTCATGGGATGGACTCCCTATCTCTGCAGCGTCGGACCGATCCATACCCTCTGTAAGCGCCTGAGTACGTTCATGCATGCGTGCGTGGGTGTGCTTGCAAGTCTGCAGACTGTATCCTGCACACCTATCCTACCAACAGCCCTGCTTTCAAGTGACTGAAAGGTGCAAGGGAGGCGGTTCGGAGTCGCCTCCAACAAGTAAGTTCCATCGTCCACACCCGGGAAGCCCGGCTAACTTCCTGGGGAAATCCTACCGCAGCCCCCCACGTGGGTAATAGAGTACAGCAAACTATTTCCTGTGGGGTTACATTTTTTTCAAGCTGTATATATACATAGCAGTAATAGAGAGGTTCCCCTGATCTCGGACGAGATACGGCAGTGCCAGTGAGGACGAGGTCCGAGGGTTATCTAGACTGCGTAAAACTAGGAGGACTATGATGACTGTCTGTACCTTCAACGCACGCACACTTGCATCGGGGGCTTCCATTGAGGATCTCATGATGCATGCCAGGAAGATCAGGTACGACGTCATTGGACTGACCGAGACGAGGAGACACCGGCCATTGGACACCACCTCTGACATTGGAGAAGTACTGTTCCTTGGAACCTGTGACAGTAGAGGAGTTGGTGGAGTAGGTGTCCTCATCAACGCGAACTTGGTCATGAACATCGATTCGTTCGAACAGCAAACAACTGGAGTCGGACGTTTGTGAATGCGAATATGTTGATCAATGCTGGGCTTGACAATCTTCGTTACCTATGCTTCAACATCCAGCTACGACGAAAACGAGATCGAAGCCTTCTACATGGACTTGGAGAAGCTGTACAGGGAAGACCACAGGCATTCTTCAAGGTCATCGTTTTTCAACGCCAAGATCGGCCCTAGCAGAACGCCCGTGGAACTTCACATCGGTAGCCACAGTCTACAGCGGAACGAACAGGGAGAGAGGCTGTCTGAGCTTATCTTGACGACGAAGATCATCCATAGTAACCCGCAATTTTCGAAGCTAACATCCCTTCGTTGGACGTGGGAGTCACGCGATGGAGAGTACCATAACGAAAATGAGCACATCATGCTCAATCGAAGGTTCTGCTTCACCGACATCGGTACCGTACCGAAGTGTTACACCCGATCAGACCATCGGCTCTCTCGCGCAAGACTCTTTCTCTTACACAAAGGAGAGAAAGCCGCGAAATTCAAGAAATGGAGTCTCAAGCCCTTCATCAATTGGGATCTCTTCACTTCGTTAGCAGGCTTTTTGGAAGATGCAATTGTCGACAATATTGACGAAGAGTGCGATCGGCTTGTTCAGCATCCCCACGACAGCAAAGAAAGCCAAGGGTTCAAGATCCACCAACAGACGGTCCAATGAAACCATCGAGCTGATCCGCCAGCGTGTAGCCGCGAGAGCCGCAGGCAACTACTAGCTAATGTCCGAGCTCGCAAAACGATAAAGGAAGGCCTTAAAGGCAGCAGTGTTGGCCGAAGCTGTATAAGTAAAAAAAAGATTCATCAACGCTCGCGGAGACTTCTCCAATTGTAAGACCAAGATGACCGCCCTCCGGCGCCCAGGCGGAACAATTTCCTCATCAAGACGGGTAATGGAGAAGGTCATCCACGACTTCTACGCGGATCTCTTCGACAGCCACATCCACATCCCTCCATGTCATCTAAGAGAGGACGGATGTGTCGTCCTATCGGTTCTCCCCTCCGAAATCCAGCATACCATCAAGTCAATGAAGAATCGTACAGCACCGGGCCGCGATTTGACCAGAACATCTGAAGAACCTGAACCTACCGTACAGTTCATATCACCGGCTTGGCTAAGTTTTTCATGGGATATCTGTCGGAATACAAGGTACTCAATCAATGGAAGACGAGCTCGACGGCGCTGCTGTACAAGAATGGAACCCCGTAGGACATAGGCAATTATCGCCCCATCTGCCTACTGTCCATCGTCTACAAGCTTTTCACGCGAGTGATCTTTAACAGAATTGAAAGGACAAAAGCAAGCATGGTTTCAAATAGGATTCAGTACGATTGATCACATACAGGGTGCGCCATAAGCTCTTGCGCACCATACTTGGTACCACTGCAGCAGCAGAATCCAACGAAATGGCATGACCTCTATGTCTCCACTAAGACAGTCCATTAGCTACTTAAGTAACCTAATAGATTGGTAATACATCACCATTTGCTTTTGTAACAGCTCGAAGTCGAGTGAGAGGTGCACCCATCGCGGCACAGAGTATCGATGTCGTCTCATAACTGGGGCTATTCTTCAGCACAGAATGATTCTATTTTCATCATAACAATGGAATAGATGTAAAAAGCACTGTAGAATCCTGGGGCCAAAATGAAATTCCGTTTTCCTTTTCTTTCCAGGATTTTAATGTTTTTGGAAATACGCCAAGTCATAGCAAAGTTTCCTGGATTTTTGTGGGTCACAACATTAATTTCACGCTCAGTGTTGTTTGTACAGCATTCTGACTGAAGAGACCTTGTTGCATTCAAATCATATTGGATAGCCCAGATGTGACGCTTCAGTAAGAGTCAGAGTCTGCTCATCGAACAAGTGCGTGTCCTGGAGTGGTGCGCAGAGGAAACTCTGCGCTGAGAGCTGACTGTCATACAGCACCAATCTGAATCCGATGGACGGTCGTATGCTACTGTTGTTAAAGAGGAAGTTAAGAGCTACATCATGCATAAGTTTGAACTCGTGCCATAAAACTGAGGGAAAGCTTTGGTAGGATTCCGACAGGAAATACCAACGTGCCGCGATGGGCACACCTCCCACTCCACTTTGAGCTACTACAAATCGAAATGACGACATATTCCCGATCTGTTAGGTTATTTGAGTTGATATTGAATTGGCTTAGCATCGCCATAGACGTCATGCCATCAGGTTGAGTTCCGCTGCTGTGGTGCTACTACACCCCTTTCACAGTCATTAGACTCGTCGAAGTATAAGAAAGTATAAGACGCCCCTCTGTCTCACTTTTATCGATTTGAAGGAAGCCCGGCTCTGTTGAGACAGAGGCGGTGCTATAAGCCCTGGGCAACTAGAGCATACCTAATCAGTACATCGGGATGTTTCGTGAGCTTTACAGCAACTTCATGACCAGGATTTTTCCATTCTACGATAACATCACCATCGACGCCAAGACAGGTATTCGTCAAGGCGACACCTTCTCGTCAAAAATTTTCCGCGTCCCTCTCGAGGACGTCATGCAGAGACTAAAATGGGATAACATGGGTGTGCAAGTTGATGACCGGCGACTTAACCACCTTCGCTTCGCTGTCGACATCGTCTTCATATCACCAACCATCAGCGGAATGGAACGGATGCTGGCCGAATCCGACGACGCTTGTGGAAAGATTGGTATCTAACTGACTCTCACAAAGACGATGTTCATGAGGAACGGATGTGCCCCGGATGCCAAATTCTCGCTCAATGGAACAACCATATCCGAACGCACCGGCCACATATATCCAGATCGGGAAGTCAACATGATGAACGACTTACACTTAACGACTTACTTACAACGACATCGCCTAGGACCAGACGGACTTATTTATCAGCTGATTGTACGTGTTTTCGCGGTTGTACTCGGTTGCGTCAGAGCACCGAAATCTTTTTGGGGTGCGAGAAGGATCGATTGTCAGCTGATCTATTCACCTAACCACCCCCCCCCCCTTTTGGAGTAAATTCCTCCAGAATCATATTATTCTCCTTCGTTTTCTAATATTTTTCTTGTTTTTGATAGCTCTGAATCTTTTCCATTGGCATTCTAGGGTAATTATAGCAGTTTTACTAGTATAAGAGCTAGTTTTTGTCGAAAATTTAATTTTCTCCCTTTTCTTCTGAGTTAGCGAATTCCGTGGTGTTTGGATTCTCAAGTGGCGTCTTTGTTAACTGGTATTAATTTTCCAATGGTTAGTTCTTTCTCTACCATGCGGAGATGCTGCAGTTCAGAAAAAAATAAATGATTTCGCGAAGATCCGCATGGTGAAAAAGACTGCCTTATTGGTCTTTTGTTATTGGTCCTCATCCCATGGCTCGCGCAACTCGACCACATCTTTTGGATGCAATGCGACTATGAACTTTTAGAAATGATGTTTCTTATGTTAACACAAAGTTTTTTCCTCGATAAAGTGTTGAACACCCTCAATCCCACCCAAATATGCCGAGATCTTGAACTCAAAAATTTCCGTTGGTGCTGCTTTTAAGTAAGAGGGCGGGACACATAATGAGTCTCAACGACGACCGCTGGACAAGAATCGTAAGGGACTGGACTTCACGGATCGTCAAACGCACAAAAGGAAGACCGCGGACCCGATGGTCAGACTTCTTCATGAAGTCCTTCAAAGAAAGATACGATGCTCTCCGTGTTCCTCGAACGGACAGAATCCATTGGACAGCTGTGGCTCGTGATAATGACAAATGGAAGAATTCCTGGCCCCTGCTCGGTCTACTCGAAGATCAGCGAAATTCAGTGTGATCAAGGATGACTTGACGAAGATATCCGCGGCTGGTCGAATTGAGCTGCACAATTCTAGAAGCCTTGCATAAGAAACTCAGACGAACTTTGGGGACGAAAAAGCTAGAAGGAGTGACCGGTGAAATGTAATTCCTATGCATAGCTGCTGCTGTCCTTCTGTGGTCCTTCCTAAATTCTGCCTGAGGAAAATGCAGAAACGAATTTTTATTTGTGGCAACTTTACTCCACCTCTAATGTCACAAATTTGCTTTTTCCGTAAAAAAATCTTCTCATGTCATTGTAATGGACGTGGCAGGAGACGACTTTGAATTTGCCGGCAAACTATTTAAAAGATGAAGCAACCTGTTCATCTTTCCAAGGAGCAACTTCTCGAACGTTTAAAACAAATCTTATCGAAAAAGAATAATCCAGAGTATTACCAAGTTTGCCATGTTTGATAAGTCAAATATTTTGCCAGGGCACTACCTTAGGGTTACGAAGTGATTATGTTTGGATAAGATAGTATGAGGTTAGCTCCTTTTAACTGTAATTCGCATGAAACGAAGAGGTTTTGGTAAAAATGTTGGCTTGTACCAGCACGATGAGCTCACACAAGTTCTGCAAATTTCCTCGTTTGAAATGTTGTTGTATTCTATTCGTTTGGTGAAAAAAGCTCTGCAACACTCACAACAAATTTTTTGGAGATGAATTTCTTCATTAAAACTAAATCTCAATTAATGTTATATCTGCCATTACTGTTGGGTACCTTCGCCCATCTTTTGGACAGCCTCTCCGTTCTTTCCTGCCAGAACGCAGGAAGCTGTGAATCGGAAAACTTTTACACCTTATTTTCGAGTTCCTGTTAATTGCCAAGCCTCATTTTCCATAAATGGTTGCTCTTGGTCAAGGAAAGGTGACAGTCCGACAGGGCCAGGTCTGGCGTGTACGAAATTGGTGACAGAAATTCCCAACTGAGATCCTGAGTCTTCTTTTGACTTGCGTTTGCAATGTGTGTGTGATCATTATCTCGTAGAAGATAAACACTTCCTCGTTTTGGGCGTTTTTCACGGATGGCACCTGCCAACTTTTGGAGCTGGGTAGAGCAGAGATCCCTCGTCATTGAGATGCCACTACTTAAGGTAAAGCATTTCTTGTGGCTCCACATACAACATGGTAAAACCCTCTTTTCGGGCGGGTCTGCTTTTGACTTTGTGGGAGTGATTCCGGACACAGAATCCACTGGCGCTGCTGTGCATTGTTCGCGTACAGGACCAAGCTTCCGCACCTACTTGCAATATCGTTTAGGAAGTCGTTCCCATGTGTCCGAAGAAACAGCGACTCCTCGATGCTCACCCGGCATGACTTATCAGATCCGCAGAACACACGGGGTGCTCATGTCCGGACAACTTTGCTAAAACCGAGGAAGCGAGGATGCTTGATGACGATCGCATAGTTGCCTTAGAGTGACTTCGCCAAGTTGCAGTTGTCGGCATCTGACTTCATCTTCAGGGTGCCCCGCAAATCGTCGTTATTAACGGTCGACGTACGTCCAGACCATGGTTGACTTTCAAGCATCATTCCGTCAGACTCGGAGGCCTGGTACCAACGAGAGACCGTCGAATGGTGAATAACGTTCCATCAAACGCAGCACATATATTGGCATCGGTACTTGTTGCAGGGTATCTTTCCAGGAAACCATAGTAGACGACGGAGTGAAGTGAGACTCGACTGGCCGAAGGCATTATTACTCAGATACTAATAGAGCTTCCCTCATATGCCCTTCACTTGAATGCTTCAAGAACATAGTACCTTATACCGACGCGAGATCCCACCTGTCAAGCTGCTTCTGTATTTTAGAAATGGAAAAAAAGTGTTGCAGAACTTTTTCACCAACCCAATAGGATTTGGTTACGCGGAACTCACATTCAGCTCTTGAATTGCCGAAAACACGAGAGGCATTGGTTTCCGTGGGTCCAAGAGGAAGAGGCCCCCACGTTCATCTAAAAGATAGCTGTTAACTGGCGTGCAGTTAAATAAATTTTTCCATATCATACGCATGTGGTCATGCATTTCAGCGCAATATCTTCGGAGACAGGTGACCGTTCTTTTTGTCCTCTCCATAACTGTGATTCACAGCCGTTCTCATGAGCCAAGATTTATTCCAGAAGTGAAAAATTCCTTGCTTTTGCATTTGAATCAAGGAGCGAGGCAATACACTCTGACATGATAGTCTCATTGTCTCAAGGGCACCTGCGCGCATGTTAAGGGCAGGATTTACGCAAACATTTAGAGTTCTAACTTCTATCATCCTCCAACTTCTCTCCACTTGAAGCGACCATGTAATCTTGGCGATAATTTGATGTTTTTATATAAGTATGTTTGGCTATATCACTGGAATTTTATAGGGTCACGGTAGCTATACAGTAAACTTTCTCGGAGAATCCTCTCACATTTAGCATGGAGGCTAGCCACTGAGTGGTGGATCAGGTCTGGATACCCTGGACACTGCTTGTAATGAACTGCAATAATTACCTCTGTGATAACCAATCCAGCGAACGTGATGAACCATGTTGATGTGTAAACTGCCACAACCAGTGACAATGAGCAAAGCAGCCGTTTTAACTTCTCTATTGATGGTGAATTAGGATCCCGGACTAAACGACAAAAATCTTCCGAAACTACACGTAATACGAGCTTCAATAGTAAATAAATG
Organism: Ancylostoma duodenale; assembly: GCA_000816745.1. Taxonomy (NCBI): domain Eukaryota; kingdom Metazoa; phylum Nematoda; class Chromadorea; order Rhabditida; family Ancylostomatidae; genus Ancylostoma; species Ancylostoma duodenale. Next base: position 16,064 of record KN726719.1, read on the forward strand.
AGTTGTGATAAATTACTACAAAAACTAAAGTATGGTTCATCAAATAAATGCACTTACTGGTCAACTGGCGGCATTTCACATGTGCTATACCGTAGACGAGGATCACAATTACTGCGATGCACATATTACAGCCAACCCACACCGAACGTGACGTCGACCTGTATGCCGCGGGAGGAAGGCATACAGGTATCGGAGAATCTGGAGCTTTCGATATAAATCCAGTCCTATTTTACTCTATGGATCATAGCTGAAGCTGAGCTGCTGTATGCAAATTCTGCCCAAATAAAGAAACACTGAATAGAAGTACCTGATACGTAGAAATAGCCGTAAGCAGTAAGTAAACCAGAGTAGATAAACACGATAAAGACCATAGAGCAGCACAGTAATTTGCTCTGCGGCCTGTTGTACCTTTAAATCAAAAATTTCATTTGAAGCGAAAGTCGTGGAAATTCTTTGCAGCAATGCTCCAGAAGAATAGTAAAAGATATTTGAATACCTCATAGGTGATATAACAGCGAGCAGCCGGTCTATGCCCAGAACTAAACCCATTCCAGCCTGAACATTTAGGGACATGAGGCCTCCAATACTGACCATGTAACATTGTTGATTGGGTATCATATACCAACCATTTAACATGAGAACACGAAGTTGTACCTGAATTAAGTAGGATAAACCACTGTGCTAAAACCTGTGGCTATCTGGAGAGGTTTAGTGAGGCGATTCAGCCATGCCGTCCAGATGCGCTCCAGTACAGATATAAGGGAGACTAGCAGTTGTCCCGTGGTATTCACTCAGCATTCACTGCACGAAATCAGGCAAATCATATCACAAGTTGTGCAGTCTTAAACATTGCCTTACTTTGGGCGAATTTGGTAGTGCCCAGTGGTGCAAATGCGAGCTTATGGTCCATTAGTGATGAGCATACGTATGCTAATAGTCACCGTCCCACCTCGGAACCGTTTTTGAGATTTTCACTTAAGGACAACTTCTGCTGATCACAATGGTATATGTGATTCCATGCAAATCTGCAGAAAACAGAAAAACTTTGTCGAGACCCAATTCTTGGGGAGTCTGGTGTCGGAGTCGAAGGCACGGCTAAGGCACTTTTTGAATAATGGAGCCGTCTCTTTCAAGAAGATTTGTGTTCCTTGCGAGAGTTCCTTATCTATTTCTCGAAAAAATAGAAACTGCGCTCCTTTCGTGAACAGCAAAAGAATATATGATTCCGAAACCGTGCAACCCCAACTTAGCTCGCCACCAGGATCTCCAGAAGTTGTTTTTGGCAGTTTCGCACGGATTCACATGTAGCACATCAGCATCTGCTGAACACTTTTTTATGCTAAAATAATAGAAGCGATTCAGAGATGAGAAGATGCCTTCGAGGATGTTAAGAGAGAGCTCCACTATTGCTACAACCTCGTACGGCTGCACCTAATAGCCTAACAAATCAACTATGGTTAAAATCATTGCAAATCAAACATGGCAGGGGTAGACATTACATATCCTGGGACTCATACATATATCTCAAAGGAATTTATCTTTTCGCTTTTTTTTTCAGAATAGAATGCCTCCAAACTTAAAAAGGCAAACACAGCTTAGAATTACGTCTTTCCTCATAAATACCCACCAAGTAGATGCAAACGATGAGGTCAGCACACGCAAGGGTAGCGATCAGGATGTTGCAGCGTTTTTGCAGCGAAGGCGAGGATATAGTCGCCGCTATAATAAGGGTGTTGCCGATAACACCGATTAAAGAAAGAGACAGGGTGGAATAGATCATTCCAAGTGGCAATAACTGCAAGCTGCCGTTGATTGGAGGTTTTAATGGAGCAGAGGTTGTTTCTCCAAATGGTGGTAGGGTTTCTGGCATTGAACCTGGAAAATGTTACGCTGTTGCAAAAGTTCTGTAATTACTGATAATTTTCGTTTCAAACTCAAATGACTTCATAACAACGCAAAAACGTGCACAATAAATTCAATGAAAGCAGTGCATGCTTTTGCATCGAATTGATTCTCATTAGATTCACTCGTCATGTTTTGCAAGCACAGATATTGTGTATGGGCTTGAAGGCAGCACCCACGCAGAACCTCGAGATTTAGGTACAATTCGGGTAATCGTGTGCGCTAAACACTGTTTCAATGTTAAAAGCAGTCGAAACCGTCGAAATCTCCGTCTTCTGGAACCCCTCACTTCATCGCTTTCGAACAGGTTCGGCCGAATTGCGCGATCTCTTCGGTGTGGACCGACCCAAAAAAGTCGACACTGCTGCCCTTTTCGTCAGCTGTTTCGTGGACGAAAATGGTTTTTTGGTTCCGTTTTGCAGTGTTCTTAAAGTTGGTGAAAGAAAACAAACTTTTAAAAGGATGGTCTGGCCAGTAAAAGTATCGCAGAAACACCAGTAAGTTGTAAAAAGACCCCAGAACCATGCAAGAATTCGAAAATAAGAAAGTGGCAGAATTCGATCGTACAAGTAACTAAAGAAAAACATTCCTTGCAAATAAAAAAAACAAGTAGGAAAATCTTTGTGCTAAGCATTGCAAAAAGGAAAGCTATAGATTAAGATATAGCTTTTCAATCACATGAAAAAGAGTGGCTGTCCATCAAATCAGCAGCAATGATCCACTGCCGCCACAAGTCGATCGAACGACCCCACGCTGATCCTGCTGATCCACGATCTTGGACGTTTGACTAATTATATTTTAGAAACAATTGAGTTTTCCGTGCCATTGTCTTCGTAAAATTGCTTAGACAATTGCTAAAATTCTAAAAAGGTCAAGACCTCAAACACGAAAATTTCCGTGGAAAAAAATCTCCCCGTCACGCCGATGATATACGACAAAACGCGTAGGAGCGGCAAAAACCCCGTTTTCAGAGGGTCCGAAAGTGCTGTTCACGGACCACTTGGGCTGAGCGGTGCGCGCTAGTGCTCGCTGCCCACCGCGGTTGCAGCGTTGGCCAATACGTCTTCACGTGTCTGATCGTCGAGATCAATGGCTTCACGCGTCCGCTCGGCTTGGCCAACTGTTTCAAACTCCTTCCCGAAAAACGTTCAAAAAATGAGTTTAGTTTTTTTTGTAGTATTTTATATGGATTTATCGTATCGAGGAGATTCAGAATCCGCTAAAACCTCAAACATGGAAACGAGGTGATACACTGCCTTCAAAATATACGCCCAAGTCATCCGCCCTTGTGGACAATTAGCCGTCGCAGCAGGGACATCAAAGGGGTGAGCGTCTGGTCCTCCTTGGTGAAGCTTCATGACTGAAAAACAGGGTTAGAGTTTTGTTTGTCTCGATCTGTAGACATGACCATCTAGTTAGCTTATCGACCATTTCAGGCTCTGAAGAGGGCGATGTGCCGAAACGGAAGCCAAAAGAAACTAGCTCGAAAGTAAACCTCGCCTGAAGCTCACAAAAAATCGGATTATTCGCATAGTTAACTCGTAATACTCAGAATTTGAGAGCACAATCGCGTTCCGAATTTGATTTCAACTAGCGCCCCTTCGGGACGATAGAAAGTGGAGTGGGACAGCCACTTGGGGCATGTGCAAAAGCTTCGCACTCGCCAAATCCTTAGAATGTTGATAAAGAAGCAGAATCAATTTTAAATGGGCCCAAACATGAAGTCCTTCTTATGAGTTGAGTATGAGTATGAGAAGTACGTTCTCCATCGTATGGCGTATTCGCGCGTATTCCTCACTGCCGAGCCAAGGCAGACGCGTTCTCCATCGGCGGAACTGTATCCTACCGTTCCTCACACTATTGGACTAATACGAAATCGTATCCTAGTGTTTTCCACACTGCTGGGCTGCAGCGGACTTTCATCCATCAGTGGATCCGTATTCTGGTGTCATATTAACTGTTAGGCCACAATGAACCCGGTCACCGTTAGCTGAACCGTATCCTGGTATTCTCCACTTTACTGAGTCACAGCGGACCAATCTTACGGACCCGTATCCTGGTGTTATCCACACCGCTGGGCCACGGCGGGCCCTTCCTCCATCTGAGCGCCCGCATTCTGGCGCCTTCCTCACAGCTAGGGCAAGCCGGATCCAATCTCCAGGGGCGGCCTGGTATCCCGCCATTCTCAACCCTATCGGACCAAAATGAACCTGTATCCTGACGTTCCCTCACGGCGAGCCCTTTCTCCATCGGTGCACCCGTATCCTGGCGTTCCCCCACCACTGGGCCACGGCGGGCCCTTCCCTTTCTCTATCGGTGGACCCGTATCCTGGTGTTCCCCCACCACTGGGCCACGGCGGGCCCTTTCTCCATCGGTGGACCCATATCCTGGTATTCTCCACATTGCTGAGTCACAGCGGACCAATCCTATATTGGCGGACCCGTATCCTGGTGTTACGCGGACCCGTTCGCTATCGATGGACCCGTATCCTGGCGTTCATCACACCACTTGGCACACCCCCCCCCCCCG
>KN726719.1:22937-34947 GCA_000816745.1 Ancylostoma duodenale
CGAGCGAAGCGAGCGCTAAAGAAGCCTGAGAGGCCGGCGTTAGCCGGACGATCAGGCTGGTAATGTCTTAATCGCTTAACACAAACTACTTGCTACGCACATTCCTGACTCCCACTTGGCTCACTGAGAAGGTAGAGCTTTCGAAACTGATAAAGGAGAAGAAACAGCAGGTTAAGGTAAAAGTTCTATACTGAGCCACTAAAAAGTTGATGCAGATGCTGACTTAATCGCTACTGAGGTTAATGCTAACAAGGTAAGCAGAGGAATAGAGACGGAGACAGGGAAACTGCACGCTAGTCCGTTCCATAACTTGTACTACGCACCCAAGAGAACTGCTTTAATTTCGCAGTGTAACTGTGCGCCATTTTCTTCACAGCTGACAATTACTGTGGTAATATCACGCTAAAAACGGAATGCATAGGTGCTTACAGTTTGTCGAGGGCTTAGAGGAATTTTACTCAAGTGGAGTACAAGACCTCATGAGTACGAGAATGGACTTTAAGTACGAGGATCAGAACAAAATGTAAAACCTTCTTGTGTAATAAAGACAATCTGTTGTACTTTCCAGTCAGTGGGTAGGTTTTTACGGGCACAGCTGTCACTAAGACCGTTATTTTAATGGAGTCATTCTCTGCTACATAAAGGGGGTGACATTAAAAAAAGTACATATGACATACAATGCTGCCCACATGATGTCGAAGACCGATGGTCGCGGTACGGAGTCATCGTTCTTTGATTTTCTCGTTTTTGGGGCAACTCACAAAAGAATATTTAGGGAAAAAGAGTGAGATTTCACTTGAAAACGCTATCTCACCTCAATTTCTTTTTAGGAATTTTCCTTTAACTGAAGTGGATGTTAACCACCATATAATACGTCGTTCCTAGCAAAAGTTTTTGAACACCGTTTTGGCGAATGTTAGGGTGGGACTTCTCTGCTGCTCTAAGACTTTCTGTCACACCCACCCTTGTGAAAGCAACGCAGCTCCTACGGTTTCACGGGATGCCCCTCAACAACGACTGCGGCCTACCACCGCGGCTTGCGTCTTTGAGCACTCAAATGACTCAGTACTGCCTCCGACCCTTCCCCTCTCTGCTCAGGCCCTTCGCGTCCGGCGCAACGCAGCTAGGTACCGTATCTCATGTACAGGATCAAGCATGCCGATGGGAAAAATCTACCTTCAATACGACCCTCCCCCTTTCCTGCTCCCGCGTCTATCTGAATTTCGCATGTTTTCGTACAATTTCAAGGAAGAAGGCACAAAAGAAACGCATCAAAAGTGCGAAATTGGAGCTAAAACAACCATGGAGTCAATATGCATCCTTTTTTATCTCATCGGAACGGACTCCGACGCACTATACATGCACCTAATAAACGATAGGTAAGGATGACACAATCAGTAAAAGTGGCGCAAACAAGCTCGTACATGTGCTTATCCTAGACCGTGGTGCGCGACGGGACCGCAAGCCACAACGCGCAAGTACTATTGCATCCGTTGCGTCCATGGGTCCTTTTCCAGGCGCTTTCAACTTTCGCACGGGTCTGAATCACTTCAGAATTAGCTGAAGTAAAGAGGGTGAAAATTTGAAAACGAAATGTGAAAAGTGAGATCGGTCGACTACACATGCGAGAATTCGCATGCAGAGCGCGTTAGTTCACCTCGGAGATTCGAAAATTTGAAAGATTTCCCATCGAGCTCCCAAAAACATATGAAGTCCTAAGAAAGTTAAACTCTGGCAAGAATAGACCTGATCGTCCTCTATGAAATTGCAGAAAAAACATTAGCTAATATCGATTCAGACCAGTTCAGCACTCACCCTACTTTTGCACGATCTAGCGGGTGCTGCAGATGAATTCTCGCATGAGCAATCAATCGACTCCGCTTTTCATACTTCTTTTCCAAGAGTTGCACCCTCTTTACTTAACACTTAATTCTGACGTGATTGCGACCCGTGTAAAAATCTTTTGAAGGGGCCGAGAATCGAACCAGTGGGCGCAGCGAATGCAGTCGTGCTTGTTTTTACACATAATGACGTGATCCTTCTTGCTGGCAAGAGCAAACCCACACTAGTCACAATATCGCGAAACAATCATAACTTTCACGTTGCAATCATTGGTCAAGCCACACCTCTGCTTACCCCACCCCACCCCTCCAACACGACCCTCCCCCCTTTCCCACCCCACCCCTTCCATGCTATCCCTCCGTGGGAAATTCTCATCGGACATTTGATCCTTCTCATGTAATCCCTCCAACATGTTCACCATGTTTAGTTGAACAAGTCAGTGCAGCACAGTGACCAGAGATATCAAACCAAAGCATGCTCAAAAATGTGCTTTTCAAAATTTTTACGAGGGTTAGTATGTGAACAGCGTATGTTGGCGAGCCTAGATATGTAATAATCTTGTGAACGGAATTAAGACACTGTCTTCACGAAAATGAGAAAGAAAAGTCTTCTGAAATATTGAAGGCCTACAAAAATAGTGAACTTGTCCGATGAAAGAATAATTTTTTGAAGGTGTTCCGAGGGCATTTCGAAATCCTACATAGAAAGCTGAAAAGTGACGGTGATAGTAGACTAGCTGAATGAGCCATTACACAATTAAATGACAAGCTTCTTTTTCGAATAAATGTGGAGCAGCAGGTGTTTCAAAAGAAGCTTACAAGTACAAGCTGAGAAAGGTGGAGACTATTCTTGATTAAATATAGGAAAGACAAGGATTATTAATTTTTCTGGTAAAAAGTTCATTGCACGATCACGGAAGGAAAAGAAAAACTTCTCAGTGCTGCATTTGCACGTGTTTGTTTTAGCACAAGTTGCACTAAAGCTCCTTCTGAAAAGAAAGAGGTATACCAAAAAAGTGATGGAGGGATTAGTTCATGGTAAAGGCTCTCTCTCTCTGTGCTTACCTTACTCGGAAAACACCCCGCAGTACAAAACCTGTTATCGCAACCCAGCTCGATTGTATATTAGCGGAGAAGTTTAGCTCGTTAAGTAGGTTCCACTTCTCGGGCTGTTTCTTCTATCGAGTCCATCACGTACCCCTCGACGTCGACATATATGAAGTGTAAAACTGTCCTACCAAGATCAAAACAGTAAGCATTCCGTTTGAGGGCACTGCTTGGTATACCAAACGCAAGCAACACACGATAGAGTGTAAGGGAAATGTCAAAAAAAGGATGGAGGGGGAACTCATACAAATCACTTTGGCGGAAAATTCCCAGATCCCATCCTTGCAGATTCTCTCATCAAAAACTAGCAGTACAGAGCTCGATTGAAACAGTTTTAGTTACGCATGCGTGCATAGAGATGCCGACAGAACTACAAAACCAACTAATCTCGCATGTGCTGTCCGCGACAGGTGTTCGTGTCATCCCGCCGACGATTCAATCAGCTGCTACTGTACGCACAACAATGTCTCCGAAATCACAGGAATCAATCAGATCTCATCGATCAGATCGAAAACTACCAAATTCGCTGATAGGCAGGGGAAGGAAAGCATTTCGTTGTGACCTTACAAGCGATGGAAGCATCAACGGAGCTTGTTTTCTTCCTTGACTCAAACACATCCAACGTCAAACTCCAAGTAGATGTCTTCCAATGTCACATTACGAGCATGTACATTGCAGGATGCGACCGATATATAAAAGAAGTATTCAGGTGTTTGACCTGCACTCTCGACATTGCGAAAGGCATAGCGGAAATCGAATGCACAGCCCTTCCTTTACTCTTTTTGGCTCTGCAGAAGGTCACAAAAACGAAAAACGATTCTTCGCAAACAGAGTCGAATTCGCGGAAACTTATCAAGCTCGATGCGGAAAGTCTCTGAATGTTTCTGCCATCACATGACAGCTCCACTTCATCGACTACCGATAACCGAGCTCTTCTTTCTTCACGACAACAGTTCTGAACAATATCTTCCAGTATTTTATCAGTAGGTTCTAGACAGGACCATTCTGGCGGATTTCCAAGGAGTACTTTCTTCATTCTATTTGTGTCACCATGACCCTTATCACTGTCATCATCTTCTCGCTATCTTGCATAGATCGCTTACGCTCGAGCTCGCAGTCTTCAATATATCAACATTGCTACACTGTTTATTTTCGCTACGTTTGCTTCTGCTCCTACTCGTCTACTATTTCGACTTCCTCTCAATGAGTTGTAAATGCTATAATGTGTATTGGCACAGCTTCCACGCGTCCATGTTCTTAAATTTGCTGTCAGTCAAGCAAAATCATGCAGTCATAAATGAATCAAAATAAATAAAATAAATAAATCATAAATCATGAAGACACTGGCGAGTTCAAAACGTTGGGATGCATGACACAAAGTCGGAAAACCTTCGAGCGACGAAGGAGCTGCAAATCGCTGAGGAGCCCGACGAAACAAGTGAAGATACAAAACCGACGGTGTCGCCTCCTGTCCAAGCTCTGGTTCAAACACATCACCCTACGTCTGCTGTTGCGCCCACTGTGTGCTCCATCGCAAGTTGTGCGCCCAGGGATGCATACAAACCGCACCTGGGACCATCCGCGCTGAAATACATGTGCTGCGCAAAGAAGCGCACCTACATAAGGTGAGTTTTTTTTTCAGCATTTCTCTCTTTACCATTTAACATGGTTTTTACGATATACATTACCTTATGACTAGTATATCCAACATTCCACTCAACGCCCTAATCCATTGACTTTAAGAAGGAGGGCAAACGCAAGTATGACGAAAGTGCGGACACACCCGAAGCAAAGACCAAAAAGGTATCGCTTCAGCAAACGTATCACAACTAATCACAACAGCTCCTGTCCCGGGGCCATCGACATACTCGTCCACCACATGGAAGCTGGGAAATTCTAGGAAATGCTCCTACAGAGCATTCCCACGCGTCAACTCAAGGCTTGCCGGAGCCAGCACCACAATGAGAAGATGCGCCCCGTAACCTTCACGAAGCCAACGGACTACCACCAGCCAATCTCCAAGCCGCTCTTTCCATCTCGCAAGTATCTCCGCCCAGCCGTCAAGAAAGCTCCATTTTGTTACCACCTTCCAAGTGCATGTTCCGTGATGAAAGACATTGGTGTATGGATTGTTTGTGTCATCAAACTCTAACCGATCGAAGAGCACGTTTAATCGTAGTACGACGCTGCGAGAGCTGCCTGCAAGAGATGAGAATCGCCTTGTCGATCGTCGCTCTGTCGCCTTGTCATTCAGTATGACAGTGAGAGTCTCATTAAGCAACTAGCAAAGAGGGAGCCACACCAAATAAGATACTGTTGTATCGATACATAAGACAGATTGTAATATCAAAAATAAATTATGTAAACTGTCTTGGTCCATAGCTTGGGAGTTTAAACACAGACCAACTTTGACGTCTTTCATCCCTCAGCGTCACGTAGTCCATACGATAGTAGATAGCGCTAACCCTCACAGGCTTGCTTGGTTATCGTTTCATGAATCCCAGCAAATGGCGTTTACGCCTACCATTGGTTTCAGCAGCTCGCAAAGGAGGATCAACGCGAAAACCTCAGTAACAATTTCTGAATAGAGATTCTTCCATGAAGACATGAAGAATATCAATCAGGATGACAAGTCCAAGTTTGATTCAACGTGGAGGAAAATCGAGGATATTTTGAGATGATTTTTGACTCTAAGCACGAACCATGACAATTCAATGATGTTTCAAAGTATGTTCGCTTTTTTTAGAGAAGATTTCCGTGTGGGTAGTGGAGGCAAAGTAGAGCAAAAAACTAAGTACTCGAGGCCACACTGTACGGAAGGTTCCGCCCAAATCCTGGAAGGAAGCGAGCGGTAGGAACTTCAGGAAAACAAATTCAGAATTCCAAATAAACCAGCGAATTTGACTAGAATTCACGCTTCCGAAAATGCACAATGTATGCGAAACCCAGCAGGCCTTGGAACGGGAGAAAATTCGCGGAATGCACGATTTCCGAGGACATTCTCTGGGATCCATTCGGTGCCCGTCTGCAAAGAATAAGAGAGTTAATTCCTTTTATTACCCATTAATAAACACCGATTGAGGTGCGCTAAAGTGCAAATGCAACTGGAAACGATGATTTCTATGGAAGTCTCTTGTGACAAACAGTACTTTCGCCTAGGTAACATTAAAGAACTAAAGTGCTCACGTCCTCTCTATACAAGCGGCTTTTTTCCATGCTTTATTAATGCCATAATTCATGACACTCCACAAAACATAGTACCTTGGCCTAATCCAACTAAAACTACTGTACTTTGGCGTGCTTTGCAAAGTTTATGAATTTTTTTTCAAAAAAAAAACATTACCAGAGACCGGTAAGGCCCTGAGCAGTAACGATTTTGGACTAATGACTGAACAAACCTGCTTTTCATAGACAGCACTCACGGAATTCCTCTTGCCAGCTAGTAGCAGTCGTGATTTTCACGTCTCTTTTTGGTATCTTGTATTCTTAGCTGATTTCTTTGTCTTTGAACGTTCAGATAAATGAACTCAGAAAGCAAACAACATATTTATTAGCAAATATCCTCGTGTAAATTATTATTACAGAAAGTATTCAATATCTCTAGAACTATATAAATCTATACTGAAACGTGAATGTCGACGTGAGGAACCTGTTATACGAGATTATCGGCGTAGGACTGAGGCTGCTGGTGAGAATTTGATTCAGCGACTCTGTGCAACATATCCTGGAAAAAAGTATATGTACTCGTCAACTCAAATAAGGTCGTTATACAACAGTTGTTACCTAGGATTCGTAACCGTCTTATCGACTCTGGTTTTCGGTTCAATAGCATTTAACGTGCAGCCATTATGACATTGTGAATTTTGTAAGGAAGTCACACGAAGCTGAATACGTCTGCCTGCTGGCGCCTGAAAATGCTGCGTTCAGGTGGTTGGGGTGGAGTGAGATTTCACCAACAAATTATGGATAGTGATATAAACAGTCCTCATGTCTGACCTCTATCCAGTGATTGCATTCCGTGAAAGTGTCCCGAACCGTACGACTTGCAGAATCACCAAAGGTAAACTGTTTTACCTGCCAGCGGTCAGTCGCCTGTAGCGTTTCTCCGCAACCAGGGGGCTATAAATAAAACCGTCCTGGGAACGCTGTTTTGAAATACGAAGAATAAATATCACGATTCAATAATATGTTGGTTCATAATTTGGTATTGTAAAATTCTCTCTAGGCATTTCCAGACTTGAAAGTGTTCATGATACATATGTATATAAGATTTTCCATGGGGCCTTAGAATTCAGTTACAATGCCTGTACTTAGGGGTATGGACTCGCTTCCTGATCTCATAGTTAATACCATAATCGAAGAGAAAACCAATCTTAAACTCAATGATTTCTTCACGTTATTGGGTTAAACGACTATGTAACAAGAGCAGTGTCGCGACTTCGTGCGACTCTTCTCTTAACATCATCGCCGAAAGCCAGGTCGCGTGCGCGCAATGGTCCTACGCTCCTCATGCGCAAATTAGGCTCCGCCCCCGCTGCCGAAAACACATAAACAGCCGGCGCGCGTTCATTCTCGTTCGGTTCCATCTTCGAGTCATCATTCGACGTCGGTCACGCGCGGGGAGCGGTTGCGTTCAAGCGATAGATGTTGGAAAGATGAGGGAACACAAGTGCCAAGTCCATCAAGCACAACCCACGGTTTAAGGAGGAGCAACACCAAGAAGAGGTAACTCGGTGTCAGGGAAGCCGGCGCGGAGGCGTTGAGCACACGTTCACCCGAACCGCTCGCGGAACGGCCGAGGAGTTTGTGTTTGCTACGAGCCCTAGTGAGTGGGCTGGTTGGATCCTCCCCTTAGGCTTTGTGTTGTATTGTAGTGTTTATGATATGCGGGCTATGAATTGGGCAGTTTTATGTGTTCGTGTTGTGTAGCAAGAACTACAGACGTGTGCCGCAGAGAGGCGGTTGCATGGACAGTACAGTTAACATCAAGCAGGCAGCGTGTGCAGCGCTGGCGAGGGATGGTGGCAGCTCTCTTACAATTCACATGTGTCGTACTGATGGGTCACTTGAGTCAGTGTTGGTGCATCCGTGGATGCCCGGGTGCTAGTTGTGTAACAGTGGTGTTTGACATGGTTGGTAGCTTAGCGGCCTCCATTGCAGTGGTGCTTTGAGTTAAGTGGCAGGTGAACACATGCATTCTGACGCAAGCCAACGTGCGACCAGCCTTGGCGGGTTACACGTCCCGTCTGCATTAGGTTGCGGGTTTCCTAGTAGTTGCTCGATGCGTTGGTTCTGGGTCTGCTAGCCACTGGGTGAGCGACGCTGGGAAATCACGACAAGCAGGATACTTCTTCTCAAAGGCCTCTCCTCGCAGGAATAAGCAGTCGCATGCAGTCTGCGACGCTGATCTTCAGTACTTGAAGGCAGAGGACCACCTCATACTCTTGTTTGAGCTATTGACATATTCTGAACCGCCTCGATGCGCTGATCCCAGCGATGTAACTGAGATGTCCCGAAGCGGCCTCTAAGCCACTTTTTCGGGACGGGGCTTGTAACAGTTTGCTGGGGCAAAATGACGAGAAAAGACGTGCATCACCGCCGATCTTATCGATTGGACAGACTAAAACGTGTTCATCCCACGTTGCTGCTTTGGCGGACAGCCAGCACAGCTTGGGGCGAACCCCGTCCCTGCTCCAGAAAGCGAGTAGTATGACCCTATGTGTTTTTGGCACTTTTGTGACTTTTGCTGTACATTACTGGAATCAGCGTGCTGAGGACTTCAAGAATCTGCTGATATCTCCAACATGCAAAATGAGGTGGATCCCTGCATCTAACCCATATTCCTTGCGTAGTCCTCAGAGGAGAGAAATGGCTGTTTTTTTTTGCTTATAGATTAGAGGTTTAATCAAGGGTTTAAGATCTATGTCGAGATTAAAAGGCTAAGCCGCACATGGGTAAGCCCAATCAACTTACAGGTTTTAAATTCGTCATTGAGATTACCCACGGTAAGCGTATTAACGCAAATTTACACTTTTCCTGGCACCCATCAACATTTTGCCCATGGGTGACGCTGTATTTGCCCAGCTGCTACCCGTGGGTAGCATCCCTCCAGTGATGCAACCGGGCCCAGAAGGAATTTCATCCACAATGCAGGGCTTGATTAGGCAAAATCATCCAAGTTACCTCAATCGTAGGGTCAGTAATTCTAAAAAATTAACTTTAGCACACATACCATCAGCAGTATGTACTTGATGTCCATTCTGCTTTTTAGATCGTTAGTTAACCTATTGTCAGTTTTACCGTTACTTGCATACTTGTCTTTAGTTAATTCCCCTTTTTCATACGCTTAGCAAAACAATAAGATTTGCAGTTAATTTTGATACACTTGTTGAATGTTATTAATTACGATAATGACATTAGAATTTGTGATTCATGAAATCAGAGACAACAATGCCAGTAGGCTCACCCTTTGATTGCAGAGAGCTCCACCATAGCCGGCCGGACAGTTACAAACTGCACAGTTTCTTGGGTTTGGTGCTCCTCCGTTGAAGCATATCGCAGAGGCAGATGTACATCGAGCTTAAATGATGGCAAATTTCTACCAAACCTAATCTAGATGGTTACTTCTGTCAAATGTCCATCTAAATAAGTAAACAAATGAATAAATACATAAGATCAACAAACCGTTGCATCTGTAGTGGTCGTTAATAGTTTTGATATCGTAGAAGGAGATAACGCGAGAACCCATTGTACGTAGATATGACGAATCACGCGGGATGAGAGAGTTACCACGGGTAGCAAACCTAAAGTTCTCTAGGGCGTAGCGTAGAAGACCAAATAACTAGAGATACAAGGAAGTCCAACTGTTGAGGTCCCCACGGACCAGTACAGGACGATGCGACGCGGCACTCTGGCTGTCTGCAGCAACCCATAAGCCATGCTCGCCCTCTCGCTCCCTGCCGCACAGCAGCTGCTTGTACTGGTCCGTAAAGGCTTTGACAGATGGAGTTCTCTGTAATCTGTTTTACATAGCTGCTTAGAAAATACTTACGATCTTGCGTCATAATGCATGTAGCTGCCGTACTCGTATGGAGTGTAATTAATGATTCGAAATGAGGGGAGTTTGATGTAATTGTGAAGCATGGTCATCTGTAAATATTATAATAAGTATTTTCCAAGTTATGCCGCGGAGAAAATATGTAGGTTTTAACATTGGAGATGTTCTTATGCTGCTCACAAGTGTCGTCAATCGTTGTTGCACACCTGAAAGAGAGGCCGCATCGCGTCACCAACGCGGTGCGATAGACCAGTTCATGGCTGTGATTCTTGGGTTGATCGAATTGCTCCCAGCTGGATAGGCAGACACAATGAAACTAGCTGTCGAAGAACAAGCAAAGCAGCAGCTCCAACCACGCTCGAGAGCCTCAAGGGCCAACTGGTCTGCCGCGCCGCGCAGGTGTTGCGGTGCGCCGTCGTTGTGCAATAACGTCCCTTTAGTTGAAGTGGTACACAGAAGTTCAGCCGCAAAGAATGAGGTGCAAGAAACCTCACACTCTTATAAATTCCCATCCTTTCTTCCATACGACATTTTTTGACTTGCTCACGCGATTATTGGACACTTAGTAACTGCGCGCGTTAGGCATCGGTCCGACGGTTTGGAAGACCGCAGTGTAGGTCTTTTCCGGAGAAGTGCAGCGCATTTTCGGTCTAATGTGATTAACCTTAGCTATAACCGATTAGCCCTAGAATCCCTCAGGACATTTTTCGAACCACGCTTATTTGTCTTTTCACACATTCAAAAGAAAAATGTCTTGAAGCTGCTCGCGTGGGTGATAAGTGTCCGTAGTCGTTGCTTACACAATGCCGGTTGAAGTTGTAAGAAAAATACCGGTTTCCTACCGGCACTGATGACAAGTCAACCTGAACGAAGTCGTCTCGATCATCACGCATTTGCATGTGCCATATTCCGAGGGCGTGCGCGAATTCGTGCGCAGCGATACCGACCTGTAACCCATCACAGTTTGTTCAAGTTAACATACTTTGGCGAAAATGTATCCTACCGCTTCGCAACCGTTCCCCAGCGACAGCTCCTGCACTCCTCCTGACATTCCAATTGTTGCAAAACATCCTGCTCCGCTGAACACACGAATTCGGTTTATGGCTGTCGTGCTTTCAGTGAATTCAAGGCAGGTGCGATCTCTGATGTAATTTAGCGCCTCTTTGACAACCGAGCGCTTCCGGGAATCTGAGATGGTCTTTGTAGATCTGATTTGAAATTATTAGAACTAATTCTGTATTAATTACAAACCTTCTCATAAAACAGTGGAATTCTAATTAAGTATAATACTTAAGAATCTAATTAAGTACATTTAGAGAGTTCTCTGAAGTCATTTATCTCCTGGTTGATAATAATTTCAATGTTTTACAGATGAAAACAGATGTTTATTTTTTAGAATTACTCAGTTTTTTTTTCAGAAAGCAAACGAGTAAAACAAACAACAGCAATAAATTGGCTTATTCAGGATGGAGTAGATTTTGCCTTCATTTAAATTTCGAGATTTCCGAGAAACACTTCAAAAATCAAAAATCTCACATAACTGTTCCGTTTAAAAATCTCAGTGTTCTAATTCTTACCTACGCTGATGTCGAAGAAGTAGAAGACACGATTGTTTGTCCAAAGACGAGCTCCACGGTCCACCTGACGTTTAGGTCGAGTGGTTTTCCTGGCGACGATGTTTCTTTCCATCCAGTTCAACTGCTCCCTAGAAATCATGCCGGTCCGACAGGGTTTTCCCTATCCATTTTACGTGAACTAACTCAGTCAAATTAATATCTCCCTGGAAGAGATACTCTGCTACGCCTTCTCGCTGGTTGATCTCTTCTATGCTGGGATCGCTAATTGAATCGGAGTCAGGTGCTTGAGGAATGACCTAGGGCGAAATGTTGAAATATGCGTGTTTCACAAATACGTGACCGAAAAAAAGATCAGCTGTGATTGGCGGAAAAAGCTCGAAGATTCAATAAATCAAGATCATATGTACATAGAAGTGTAATTTTCCGGA
>KN726720.1:23834-36645 GCA_000816745.1 Ancylostoma duodenale
GTAGCAAGTCAGAGATTGTTCTCCAAACCTAGATCTTCTTCAGACACTACAGCCGCTGTTTGATCCTCAGATGCCTGTCCTCTCGACTGCCTTTTCTAATTTATCTTCCAATTCTTTTTTGCAAACTATTAAAAGCTCACGTGAAGGCCACGTCGTCGATATTTTCGAGGAGTAATTGCACACAATTCACGACTACAGAGACGTGCTTTCCCTCAAGAGTGACGAGGGTCTGGAATTTCTGCTGGTTGGTCGGCAGTGCAAGAGTGTATCTTCGCGTCCATCCGGATTTCAACGGCAACGTCAGCGAAACCTGAATGAATGGGCAGTCTGACTACTTGTGAATAAGAGTAATGGGATAACGCAAATCCCATTCAAGGTGAGCAAGGACGAACTGAGCAGACGGCTGCTTACTTTATGATCGGGAAGCAACAACAGGTCGACGAGGTGCTTTCCTGCGTCCGATATCGTCTGGAAGATGAATCCAGGGCGCGGCACGGAAATCTCTGCGAGAATATGCACGTTGTGCAGTTTGAAGAGGTCCCAAGTGTGCTGTGCCTGCAATATGGACGAGTAGTGTTGCCGTGCATGTTCTCGGTTCCTTCTTTGCTATCTAGGGATAACGAAGTTTCCATTTCCCATTAAGTCCAGTGAAAATGAGCATCAAAACGGGTCTATTAACATATCCTACGTCGTCTAAGTGATCACTGTTCAAGGATGAAGAACGTATCCCACCAATATATGAGGTCATCGGTCGGGTATCTAGGAATTCCCTCCCTGGAGTAGCAAAGCATTCAAACCTGCACTAGGCTGTAACATTGTGGAGTTTTTTTATCCTAAGCTGTTGAATATTTAATCACGGGGAAGTAAGAAAGGGCATTACATGAAATCTGCTAGCAGGATATTAATATCCTCAACTACCGACTCGAATAAATAATCAGATAGGAAGCAGAAAGTTTCTCGGTTTTGTCAGAAGAATACAAATACACAGAATATACATACTAACAGTAAAATCACTGTGAAGACGATGCATGTAGGAGGATGCTACCATGGAGAGAAAGAATTCGACAAGAAAAGGACTAACTTCAACCTCGTATTCGTGTTTTCAGAAGGAAAAAAAAACTGAGAGGAGCTTTTGAAGAATAGGTGACTGCTATTAAAGAAGATGTAGTAATATTGTCTCCTCTATGTGGAAGAATTCTTCTGATCCTGGAGCACTTTCCCTCATTATGCGAGGTCACAGTGATCAACACTGAACATTTTGCACATTTAGCATTTAAATATTCAAAAACATTCCGTGTTCGCAGTATTTCTGAATATGGTATGTTGCTACCACTATTATTTTACTACTGTTATCCTATGTACATATAACTTACTTACTTACTATTATCCTACATACAGGGCCGCATTTTAGAAAATATTTTGCGAGTGGTGAGCTAGCTTTTCTCGCCGCGGTTCCGTTCGTAGCAAAACTTGTGACACGAAATTCAATTGTTCCCTTGCGAAGTGTATTCTTGTGACTATTTCTTCCAAGGCTTCTGAATTCAGAATGAGTGTACTTCAGCAGTGGAAAAGGTTAATTCGTCTTAAGCGTGGAGACCAAGGCAACTGGGAGGAAATGCTCAACTCAGTGATTTGCACCTCAAATAAGAGTGAGAATGGGCGAACGGTATTTTATCCGTGCGAAACTCTCAAAGAATCATCAATAAAGGCTGTGAGCAGAGTGCCGTTAAACTAAGAACTGCAAAAACACTTTCAATATTTCTCGAAAACCTGGAAAAGCTCTTCAAAGAACTCGGGTGCCAATAACATATGGATTACGTGGAGGATGAAAGGGGAAGAGAGCTAATTCATTGTGAGAATACTACATAAATGAACAAATTAGCAAATAAATAGCGGAGTAAATGAGCAAATAAATAATAAAAAAATTGAAAAATCTTGCTGTTGTCCTCACTTCAAATATAATAGTATCGTTCTGCTTTAGAACAGAAAAACAACCTTGATTTATTGATAATACTACTGGTAATAACATTAATATTAGTCAAGCTACACACAACTACCCACTATAGGTGTACATACTCTCAAAACATCAACCGTCAAGGATTATGGACTCTTGGATTCGCTAACTTTGCATCTGATGCTGATGTAACATGTGTTATAGAGGAGGAGACAAGAAAAGTAACTTTCGGCGAAATTCACTCAATTATGCTACTATTACAGGAGTTTTTTTTTTGCTTTTCAAATTATTGCTGACTTTATGTGGTTGTCTAGAAGTTTCCCACAGCATCACTCCGCTAAAATACTATCTCTAAAAACTATGATTCTACACCGAAAGGGATAAAAGTCGCTTTCGGTGTAGAATCATAGTCCCCCCCCCCACAATCTTTGTAGTTGTAGTATACTTAGGACCGGGTAAAAATAGCAGAACTCAATTCATTCAACTATTCATTCAGGATTAGAGATCCGAAGAACTCAAATGTCTGAAAAGGAAAGGGATCTAAGTGCCTTCTTATCATTCCTAAAGGGACAAATCTCTTTTTCAATCATCCGAACCATAGACTTATTCAAAATCAAATTTCCAAATTTCGAACAAACCGATAGGTACCTAATGCATTATTCGGTCCCAATTATGGTATGTAGGTGCGTCATTATTTGCATGCTGTTGTTTCTACAGGATAGAGGTCTTCAGAGATCTAAATCCTATTGCGTATAACGTCAGTTTGAAATGGGTTTGGTTATGCTTCTGCAAGACCTATCGCTACAACTGAAAGCGTGACATCTTGAAAAAGCAATGGAAAGCGTCTCAAGTGATCCATGCCATTCCCTAGGAGAAGAAATATATCTTGCAGAGTTGGATCACCAAGGGAATGAACATTGCAGACGGCCTAAGAAGAATGGAGACTTAAAAAGTAGAAAAATGCATTTCGCGACAAGTTATGTATGAACGAATGAATTTAGTGAGTCAGCAAGGGTTTGAGGTTTCAGCTTGATCAAGGATTAATGGAGAACTGGTTCAAGCTAGAACAAGTGAAGATTACCTGTGTGCTGGTCAGCCGAGTAGTCGAGGTAGTAGCATTCAATGGATAGATTAAAAACAGAATGGACAGAATCCACATTTCAGCTCAGGTCAAACGGCTCCATTTGTGGCTGGGTGTCGAGAACTGAAATGAGACTGGATAAGAAGTGCAAGAAGTAACGAGACCCTCAGAAATGAGACTCGACGAAGTTCGAAACACTATCAGTACGAGTTGTAAAAACACTTGAATTCGTTTCTTAAAAGAGAAAAGGCAACAACAGCAATTCTGATGATGAATGCTCTTGTGCAAAGAGCTGAATAGGAGATGTAGAGCAATCTTTGGTGTTTCACAGCTTCTCACTCAACGCTGAGGTGCTTGAGAGCACTCAGAATCGGAGAACTCTCCGAGCAGGAAAAGTGTTGAGGAGTTTCTGAATAATGTGAACAAGCTCTCTGCAGAATCCAGAAGATAGCCGGGGGCTGCGTGTACGAATTCTGGGGCTTCTAAGGAGGGATTACGTTCCTTTCCTGGGACTTAGTGCCTAAATCGTTCAGCTGCTCTGAGGATAATAATATCGGATCCAGGATAATGAAAGTGACTCAGATGGAGCCGATATGTAGCTGCTAAAATCCGAGCAAACTTTCCGGATACTGAGAGCGCTTGAACAAGGGCTGAGGTCAAGTTCGGTTCGAATACCTTGCTAAGTCAGCAATGGATATGGTGATTTGGCTTTTTTATTGAAGTTCCTATAAACCTGGCTCCATCTATTACCCTCACTTTGGAGGGAAGCACTGTGGCACCAGCATTACTTGGTTTAAAGAAAAAAAACCAAAAAAATATTGGGTCACTCCATAGATAAGCAAAGTATGAAGCAGATAATGAAATATGAAGATAGAATTAAATGTTCCGTCCAGAAATCTGATATCCTCGGTATTTGAGGAGACATCAGCAGGTCCGAGAGGAAGGCTGGATGTGTCCAGCCGTGACGTGGTGAGCCGCTGAAGCGAAGATGTCTGCATGGCTGAGTACGCACGACGTAGAAGCTGAAGGGATTAGCATAGAGGTTATCCATGTTCTCGACGTCGCCTAATCGAGCCATACCCGTCGAGTACGTGAGAGAGGACACACGGAAATAGTGGAGTTTCTCCGGCTGCTTCGCATCTATTCCCCTGACATTCGCACGATCAACTATAGCCCATATCCCAAACAACAGCTGAATGATGTTGAGCGAGCAATTTGTTTCCAAGCTTTTTTTGGATGCTCTCATGCAAAGCAGGAAAAAACGCTGGAACTGCTCGCGTGAGCAAGGTTACGACGAAGTGGGAGATTGCAATCAACGTGCGAGTCTCCGGATGTTTTTCTCCAGGGGTCAAGGGCAGTGAATTGTATAAGCCGTAGCCATGTGCACTTTGTGTTTGGCCATTATATGGTGCCCTCTTTTGCCCATGGCGGGATCCGCCTCAAGTTTCTCCACATACGGACTACTTTATCCAGAAGATTATATCTAAACGGGGCATCCATATAGAAGAGACTAGCCACGAACGGATTAAGGATCACTCCCGAGCGCCAGAATTGTTGCAGAATAGCAAAAGATGGAAAGACGTGCGAGCCACGAAAAAACTACAACATTTAGTTACCCAGTCTTTCAGGAATGAACGACTAAGCCAATCCTGAAGGCAGCTACAAATCTCAAGGACTGAACTCGGAACTACGATAGGTTCGCTGTAAAGGAGTATGTTTGTAAGGGCGTGACTTATTTTCAGACTACAAAAAAAATTTATTTCGAGCATGGTTTCATTGTTTCAATTTCGATTCACGTGAGGGAATGGAATGTGCTTTTAGATTAGAAGAAAGATAGAATTAAATGTTTGTGCAGCCCATGGGGTTCACGAAAGTTTTCTTCTGGAGAAAGCGAACCAAACATGATTAGTAACCACGAGAATTTCAATTTCTTCTTATGCATTCTGCAAAAAATGCAGAACCAATCATGTTTTTTTCATACCTGCTGCATGCAAGGCTCTGGAACGCACGCAAAACATTCAAGCGAATGGTGCAAAGTGGAAAAAAGTTTTTAAAAAATTAGAGCGCGTAGCTATGGTGAAACAATATATTGTCGAATCAAATCAATAAAAACAAACAACTAAAGTTTTTCGAGGAAAATTTTCCAGAACAGCTGCAACCAGTGCAGAAGCTTTCAGTGCAAGCAATTTGGAACGAAATTTCATGAGCCTTCCACGCAACTCGATCATCTTTTTCGGACATCAGCACAAACTGGGAGAATCCAGGAACCATCTCTTAATAAGCTCTGAGGAAATTGGTCACCATACACCATATTTGTGCTCAATCCAACCAAAACCCCAAGATCACACCATAATCTCTTTGAATGAAATCCCATGAAAACTGCCTTTATTCGTTGATTCTTCCTGTATTCTCTCCTCACTATTTAGGCGTGCTCAAATAGAATACATAAGCTCCAGGATTTGTCACATCGGGATGCTTTTCCTTTTATGTTCCAGGAAAACAACATCATAAACAAAGCTTCTCATAAATTTTGTGTAGCGCTTGCTCTATCATTGTTGTCTAGCCTATCCAGTATTCCCTGACTCGACAAGATTTTTATCCTTGCAGTCACTGACTCCTATAAGAAAGGTGAAGACTACAACCTTGTCAAAATCGAAAATGTCAGAAGTGAAAATTTCCCTATATGTAGATGTTTTGAAATTATTTATTTATTCATTTAGATGTTCTGAATTTGCCTATGTTTTCGCTGTGGTGCTGCAAATTCAAGCAAAGTCACTGTTCCGTTAGTGTTGATGGGAACTCAACGGGCTGTAATTCTGGAGCATTGTTTACCCAGCGTGACTTTCGACACAATTACGATAAGAAAACAAATTGCATTTTGGAGCTACAGCTTTTCGATGGGGCCTATTCCTAGGCAGAAAGGTGAGTCTTCCACGCATGAGCCAAGAAGCGGAAAAGTCGAGTGCTACGGCGTAAACCGTGGAGATTTCCCCAGACAAATAGGTCTTTGGGACAGAATGATTGGTGGGCTTCGCAGTGGGGCTTCCGTTGTCTAATATGTCCAGATTAGTAGTTTTTCGTAGAGAGAAAATGCGCCACGGCAGATACGACAGGAAAACTATCGGCATGGTTGTGCTAAGTGGAAATGAAGAGGAGATTAGAATGGGGCTGACGTTGATGCAATCTACGTGACGATCACGTAGTGTGAGCAGCATTTTTCTCGGCTAATTTACATTAATTTAAACGTTCGTTGTTTCACAAATGCAAGGCACCATCGCTCTACGAAACTGCTGTGACATAAGAAGCAGAGAAATAGGCACGAGAATGAGTTTTCAGTAATTCTTATTTATTTCATAGGACCTTGTTACAAAAAATTGACCGTGGAAGTTCCTACAAAGACTTCGAGTGTATGCTTCCCCGACGATTCACCCCGGTTTGTCTATTATGACAAATTGGACCGGTGAAAATTACGTTTGTCAAGACTAATGTGAACTAGCCATCTAACCATCTCTAAGCTGACTTACTATAGCTCATTTAGACTTAGATAGGTTTCATCACCTGGAGATAATCTCTCTTTCTTGAATCTCTCTTTCTTGTGAAAAACATCTTGAAGGCCAGATATAGACATGCTGGCCACAATGGAAGCCGAATACTTGTCAGGACTAATAAAACCTTTAATCTGTAGATATGAACAGGTGCCACTACGCGTATTTTTGTTCTCCTAACTTCGTACTGATCCGGAAAATTATGAATTTATCCAAAGAATGTGTTAGAACAAAAGTGTCAAGCCGCAGCAGCTACGTTAATAATCTTCCTGTTACTTCCACGCAAAAAAAAAAACGAACTTATTACTGAATCCAAAATGAAACAAGCTGGCGCTGAACGTCAAGATGACTAGGATGTATAAATTTCTGGTCTGCCATAACAGAGATCCACAAATAATTCACTTTTTGTCTCATATTTGTGCCCTCAGGCGTAGGAAAACACTCCAAAACGAAGTGAGAGGCTCGACGTAATGGACTTGCCTGACACCAAAAATCGCACCCTCAGGCACATGGATCAGCTGCCGCACGCACGCACGCACGTAAACACATGACAAGTTCCAGCTGAATATATCCATTCGTATCGAACGTATGTTGTCATCGAAGCCGTTTTCGGCTCAAATTTTATTTGCAATGATGCAGTTAGATATCTTGTGAGGCTTGAAAATTGAATTGAAGGAGTTGTGCCTGCTCTCAAAACAGACACATTGAAGTTCTGCATGATCTTTGGCTCAGTCTTCGGGCTCCTGAAAAGATTCGCTTCTTCAAGAAGGCTTGTCCACTGCCGTGATAACAGCCAAAATCCGAGAAAGTTGGAGAAAATTTTTGGTCTGCAATCCTGGATTTTTTTAAACTTAACTGGAAAAGCCTATCAGGGAACTAGGTCGACATTTCCAAACTGGCAACGATTACTCTTTATATTTCCATAGAAATTGCTTGTCTCTATCAAATTCCGCGACCAGAATACGCATCACTGAGAAAGGGAAAGCTAGAACCTATTGTCCACGCATACTCTGGATAAAGGTTATACCTTGCTGAATCAAAAGTTGCCCATTTTTGAAGTTGAGGATATGTAAAGTTGTGGATATTTACGGAAGGACCAGGAAAAGGCAGCCTCTCCTACCTACATAGGCATCAACGTTCCTTGTTTGCTGGCATTCATATGACAACCAAAAATCACAACAAACACAACTCCCAAAAAAATTGCATTTGTCTGGATAGCGGGAAGCAAAACACATTTTATGTAAATTGCTGTCTAAGCCACCTCCCTCACCTGCTTACACATGCTTGAATGCAGCGAAATAGAGTAAAACGTATTTCACAACAGAGTTTCACAACAGAACAAGCTCTGAAGTGGTGAAGAGCTAGTGCAGATGCAATCCAGAAGGAAATCTCCGAATGCTTAGAGCCACAGGGAAAACATGTGTCAGCGTTCGAATTACGAGCGCGTTCACGCACAAATCTCTATGGATTTGGACTAAAGACGAGTAGTAGGCGAGATAGTATCGCTGAGCGCTGTCTCCATCCGTGACTGACACTTGTGAGGGAGGGTTCGTGCGAGTTTCGAAGATCGGTGGCTTGCACTCTGCGACAGTTAATGTGTTAAATGGGAAAATGTGAAGCCGTGCTCGTGGAACAGGGAGCCTCCATTCCGCGGCTGAGCTATTTCGCACGTCCACCCTCCTGAATCAATCCACTTGAAAGTCTGGAGAAGTGAGACTGCTGCGCTATTACCCCTACGCATTTGGTGCATCTTCACGAAGTACAACGTAATGAGGACAACCCTTGTCGTGCGAGCATTTTATTCAGCTTGGATAGTCCACGTATCCTTGAAATAAGCTGTGGATGTGATGGACGTTGTCAAGGAACGGAAGCAGGAATTAAAGGCTTCTCAAAAGCTGTAGATTTGCGAAGAACTAGTTACTAGATGAACGCTTCAGCACTTTCGCTTGCCTCATTCCAGAAAGCACATCAACTCGTAACGATGTACAGTCATCCCAGCTCGTTCAACGTCAGCAAAAACAGATAATGGTCGAACACCGCTCGCTAGCTCCTACACGGAGCTATTGCATGTCAAGAGTAGAGAGAGACAAAGCTATGACTTTAGCCTGCTATAATTTAGCAGTAATTTGCTGCAATTTTGTTTTAAATGCGGTTTTGAAAAAAGTTCGAAAATTACAAGTTAAATAACAACGCAGTCGGCGTCTAATCGATGCTCGAGCTTAACATTTAAAAAAGGGATACTTCACGAAAATAGTATTATCGCTCATGCAACTGAAACTCTTGAAAAAAATGGCTTAGCGCACTTTTTTTTCAAGTAGGGGCCGATGGTGGTGTGGTGCTCGCAGAGTCAGGAAGCACGCGACGCGGCCGCACCGCTCGCGTTGGAATCGTCGCCGTAATAGCAAACTGTAAGGTTTTCTCGATAGTCTTTGATCTTATTTTAGGCTAACTATCAAGAAAACCAGCTGACAATCAGGAAACCTATATGGTCTGCTACCATGGCGACAATTACAGCGTGAGCGGCGCGGTAGCGTGGCATGCTTCTGGAGTCCGTGAAAAACGCAACCCCATCGACATCTACTCATTTTGGTTAAGATGGTTACAAAATTTTTGTTTACTAATGTAACTCACCACTGGCCAGCATGTGTTTTACTTATTACTTTTGAGTTGCTTACTTTTTGTATGTTTTGTAAGATAATGAAGCATTTGAGAGTGTAGACCAACTTTGCATTCAATTTCCAGGCTCTGACGAAGGCGACATTTGAGGAAATCTAAGCCATAGTTAGCGAAAAAAAAAGACTCTATACAACAATCTTGATCGGACTACGTTGAGCAATATTGTGCTAGTCCGGGATTGTAACTGACAAGATTAAATGAAAATCGGACAAGGGCCTCCGAAAACCTAATCTTTTTATGTAGCAATGCAAATGGAGTAGTCTATTCATCCATTACACCTCCATTTATTTTATTTCATTTCTATTCATACTCTCGAGGTGAGATCCCAAACAAAAAAAAGCACTTTAATGCTGATGGAAGACAATAAATGAGCAGAAATACTGCCTAGGCGGTGCTTCCTCCCAATATTTGGTGTGAGAGAAATGTGGGAAATGACGAGAAGCATCTTTATTTGTCATACAAGTCCATGATTTCTGTACTTAGGACCGAATAACGCATTAAATATCTATCGACCTGCTCAAAATTCGAAAATTCAATTTCGAATAGGCCGATTGTTCGGATGCTTGAAAAAGAGGGAGCAATACAATTCCTCAGGAATGATGTGGAGACGTTTAGGTCTATCTCTTTCTTGAACATTTGAATTCTTCGCATCCGATCCTGAATGATTAATTAGATGGATGAGTTGTTCGATTTTCATCCGGTCCTAAGTATAATGATTTCTAGTCGGTTTCTCAGCATTTTGACTTGATCACACTAGAATTCCATTGAAATCGGAAGAGCGTCAGCTAAGCGAAGAAAATGAATTCTTGTTCTCTACTAATTGCAATCTATTTCATGTTTTAACCTGACATTAAAGGCGTCATTTAGAGCGTGTCTAATTACGTGATAGAAATTGAAATGTTCCAAAAACAAAGAAAGCAAATGCTATCTATAATAGGGAGCAATGGAGAAAATTCAACGGTTATCCGATACTGCAGTTCTAAATAAGTAGTAATTTACCACAATAGATGAATGTTATTCCCATGGGAAAACTGATGTCATTACAGATAGGAGAAAACCTGCAAGCATAGGTTAGCAGGTGACAGCTAACTATAGCTGTATTTTAACCGGATTAGTCCCGGCTGCATCGGGTGCAGGGACCACCGCTCTGATGAAGTCGAGAAATCTAAAAACTTCTTGAAACTTGATTGACGTTCTGACGACGGCACCGCCCCCGCTTTGAACGCTTGGCTGAGGTTCTCAGCATAAAAAGGAGTGCACTATTAGTGCATTGCTTTATTCAAACTTCCAATAAACGTTCCTTCGCTTCTGAATTTGATACAGGTAAGAAGTATAGTGACCATTTCTGTGGCGGGATGCATGAACGTTCCCGCTTACCCGATTTCAACGAGTTCTCCAGGCAAAACGTGACCAAATTTTGCCATCCTTACCATCACTTCTCACCACTGACTCAGCTGAGTGGCTCGGAACAAATCTACACATTTTTGCCTGGAAAACTCGTCCACGTTACAATGGTGGTACTTTCCAAAGTAGATCAGTACTTTCCAAGGAATGTCCATAGATTGCGCCACTGGTGAGTTCCTCGTGAATGCTATGATACATGAACCCTAAGGTCATGATCATAATTTTTCTCGTGAAACTAGGACGGGGTCACTCTTCGCAATCAGCTTAAGGGAGACGCTTTCCTAATCTTCATCAGCAGTATCGCATTCCAGAATTAGCCAATATGCTTAGTAGGCTCATAATAATATTTTTGTTTGACACTTTTGGTTACCTATACCTTGGAAACTCCTTCATTTCTGAGACAGAGAAATGCCTTCTCAGGTGAGAAACAGCGTTTAGTTATAATCTTGTGTATCTTCTGGAAGAATATCCTACCTAGCCAGGGCTAACAGGAAAAGATTTTGTCTTAGTGCAAAAGTTTTGAGACATTTAAAGGGAGCGAGTGATTCTTAGCGCTAGGAGTTCTATTATACAACTAGTTTCACAGATGGCATCCTCCAGATATGCCTATCAAAGGACAGCAAAAGATGCAAATCCCTATGAAATGGAAGAATTTTACACAAGATAGGAATTACTGCACATGGCTTTCTGTAAAGATATGCGAGTTTGAAGCTTACTTTCAGGAGTTTTGATGAGTGTCGCAGGATTCTAATATTAATATGATCAAAGTCATGCGTTATCAAAGCACTGAAACAGCTACAATCAAGCATGGCTTTATGTCGTGAATCAGCTTTTTGAAATGAAGCTCGTTGACCGAAATGTAGAAGTATTTCTCGAATCCCTAGATGGCCTTATAGGACAAAACAGCGAAGCATTTTGTTACAGTTTTGATTAATTTCGTCTGAATTTGAAGGGAAGAAAGTGCGAACTGAAGCGAAGGCAGTTGAACGAATCTTAGCCGAACTAAAAGCTGTATGCTCCATGAGCAAAAATTGCTCAAGTAATACGCATTCCCAAGGAAAATGTTGGGTCCGTCTAAGGAAGTTGTTATGTACTTATCCATACTTTGTACTTTCAAAAACGCTTTGTAGTAAGACAGCTTTTCCTGGAATTGAGGGGCGAATAAGCGGCTTTTCTGCTGTGTGCCCGCAAAGACTTCTGCTGTTATTAAACGTACATTCATTCTGCTTGATTACTCCTATTGTCTACGAAGAAAGGAAGTTCTTAGGGGAGAGAACACCGACAGGGTTGACTAAGCAGGCGTATACTTTATACTGACTGATGCTGTTCCAGAAAAAAATGAATAAAAAGGTGTTTCATAACCAATTTCAAGTTTTGTGAACCTTAGTTTGATACGCCAGAAGTCGTCTCGGAGCGGAACAACTAAAATAATTCAAAGAGAATGTACTGGCATATAACACTTTACATTCAACTGCGTAAAAGTGTTCTCCCCCAAGTACAAATTCGAGAACTACGGGTAACCTTAAATGATTCGTTTAAAGGAAAAGCTGAACAATGCACATTCTTCTTTTCTTCTTTATCTTAGTGTTTTGTGCTTAGTTAAAGTTAAAGTGCTTCAAAAACAACTTCCCCATCCTCCTTTGCAGGCTGTTCAAATTATATGTGCGTCCCATATTAGAACATAATTCTGTAATCTGGAACCCTCATAAGGCCAAGGAAATAGCGCTGATCGAAAGTGTGCAACGCACGTTTTCGCGAATCTTTTGTCTAAGGTCGCTTGCGCTTCAAAATTCTTGCACATTACCATCGTATGCAAATCGTCTACGTAACTTGAAATTGAGCAGTCTTGTTATAAGGAGAGGTGCAATAGATCTGCACTACCTGTGGAAAATATGGAACCAGTCAACCCGGCTTCGATTCTCTACCTTTTTTTGTCATTCGGCCTTGTAGAGGAAGAACAGCAAATTTCAACTTTTGTGTACCCGCAGCTAAAAATGAGAAGCATTTCCACTCTTATTTTGTCAGAATCAGCAGGATCGCAAGATCATTTCCTCTCAATTTTTTCCATGCCAAATGTTCTGTAAGAAAAATTCTGACCGATAATAAACTGAAACATTTGTTGCAGAAGAATATTAAGGATTGCAAGCTCAT